>JAPQWV010003543.1:0-40136 GCA_027422505.1 Craterostigma plantagineum
ACAACGCTAAAAAAAGCTAAAAGTCATAGAAATGTCGACGTTATTGACCGAATTAAGTTAAATTGACCTCAATTTCTCATGGTTCTTATAATAACGGAAATTATTGATGTTGTACCGAAATATTACTTCAAATCCAATTCGAAAATCTAGTGGTGGAATCTCAGTTTTAATTGTCGAAATTGAGAAATAAAACTAAGTTTGATTATCTAGCTTAATAACGAAACGAAGAATTTTGAGGTTAATTATTATAATAATATAATAATTAGCTTTTTTTCCAAACTAAAAACAATTTTAACTGAATAACACTTTCTGTAACATTTATAACACATGTACATGCAAAAAAAAACATTTCATCAAGAATATTCTTGAAGGTTCTGGATTGTTAGAGAATATTCACATGACCTGCACATAACACCAATGTTTTATATATGAAAAAACAATAAGTGCCCATTTTACAACACATTTATAGATACTGGTAGTACATAATAGCTTCTCAATACCATATTAGAAAGTTTAATATTAAACCGCGAATACCATTATATTATTATGTGAAAGAGGTAGTAAACATATGTTTTAATAAAGGAATATATGTTTACATGGCTAACAACCTCAAAATTCGAATAAGATGAAATTGACTTACATACGAGCCTTAATAATAAGTGAAAATTCACGTCATTAATCATGGAATGTGACGAATATTAGCAGATGTTTTTCAAATTGAGTAACATTTTCCCAAAAAATATAGCAAATGTTTATGTAAAATTCGTTAAGAATATTCTAGAAAGTTCTGGACTGTCAGAGAAGCTAACACAACTGTCAAAAAATTATAATAGGATTTTTTAGAATATTACCACATTAACTGCAAATAATTCAATATGTCTGATATATAGAAACAATACCAACCGATATTTATGACACATTGTTCGATAAATATACCACTTAATACGCTTTCAGTCTAAATTTTGTTAGTAAATGCACTTTTCCCCGAAAGTATAAGATTTATGTTCGTGAGTATGTGATTCATTAATTTAACAAACAAATTCCCTTAAAAGACATGTTATGCAAATGTTGATGTCACTATGTGAAAGTTGAGATCAAAAGCCATGTAAACATATAACTCTTCTTCAAAAAACATACTAGTATTATTTGATGAGACATAACGTTATCGATTCCACACTATTCAAAGTTCAACATTAAAGCATGAACATTTAATATACCATAAACCAAAATCCGAGACCCCAAACCCTAAAACAATCGAAAGGAAGTGGAAGCCAAATTAATGAAACTAAAAAATGTGGTACGAAGAACCTATTATGCAGCACCATATATATACTACGTGTATAAAAATTGGATTTATAATGTTATTTGATATCGGACATTCGGTATGGCAAATAATGTAGTAATATTTCTTGACAATATAGAAGTTTCTGGAATATTCTTAATGAAATATTTTATTTTATTTATACATGTGTTATTTTATTTGCAGAAAGTGTACTCACCTTGAAAACCTTTCAATTCGAGGAGAAAAAAGCTAAAAACTCGCATTGTTTCATGATTAATGTCCAATCACTTTTGTCGAATACTAAGACACATGATCAAATTGAGTCAAAATCACCATTCGCCAATTAGAGTCGGGATTTTACCCGTTTTCATAAAGCATTAACTGATCGCAAACAGTTTCTAAAAGAACAAAAAGTAACGCTTCGATTTAATGTAGGAACAGTTGCGATGCCAAAATTAACGAAACATGTCGGTTAAACCAAAATATCACATCGATACTTATGAAAAACAAAAGTAGGTCATAATATACCACTTCAAATAATCAAGTTAACGCTTCAATTTCATGTAGTAACAGTTTCGATGCCAAAAATATCGAAACATGTCTGTTAAACAAAATACCACATCAATACTTATGAAAACAAAAGTAGGTCATAATACGGCACGTCAGATAACAATAACGCTTCGTTTTAATATCGTAACAGTCGATGCCAGAAATTATCAAAACATGTTGTTAAACAAAATATCACATTAATACTTATGGAAAACAAAAGTAGGCCATACAATACCAATTAATCGGCAAAAAAGTCGATTATGAGTTACCCCTTGTATCGCAACGAGCGTTGTATTTAATACCACAAACTGGACAAACAACATCACATCTTATTATAAACAAAGTCATTGTATACCACTTGATCATATGAAGATATCGATTATGACTAATGAAGTAGCGTATTCTGATACTATTATACCGTTTAATACATAATGTAGTAACAAAAATGCATAATATAGTAAACACATTCCAGATGAATCGAGTGTTATACGACCTGCTGCACACAACACACGTTTTAGAAGTGATGAGGTGATGATTGTTTCAATCACAGAGCCTATGAAGCCCCCAAACTACGGGAACCCACATCCACACAGATTAGTTGCAATTGCTGCCAAAATCTAGTTCGATTTGGCAAGATTTTCTCGAATTTGAACCCATATTCTTATGTCGTCCTTCATCAATATTAGATTAAACCCTACGTGCCACGTCAAAATTGATTGGTTGATAAGACAGTCGATTGTGCTATATTCATTACGAAAAGTTGGGTTTGATTATCCGAAGAATAAATCTAATAATAACATTTTACTATTGATATGAGTTTAAAGTAACACTTATGGTTTTTACATTAACAAATCATCGTATCTATGAAACATAAAAATTAGCGTCGAATACCCATTCAGAGAACATTTTATTAAGAGTATTTTATTTTATTTGGTTAAAAATATAGTTTTGGTCTTTATCATAAAATTTTTCAATAAAAAGGCCTCTGACGACTAATTTTGATGTATCCTAGGGCCCGAAAACACAAATCATCCCTTAAAATATTATGAACTATTACATACATACAAATAATTCCTAGCTCTAAGATGGCATGAGACAATTCAAGCTATTATTTGAATATGAGCTCAATGTTATTACGACTATTACCATCAGAAGCTTTGAGTCAGCCATCCATGGATCTTGATTGTAAGAAAAAAATAATAGATGGGCAATTTTTATGCGAAGAAATTGAAAAACAAGACAAGTTATCTTATGTAAAACAGTGTGTCTTTATGTAAAAAAAAAGTGATGACCTCGTACGAACTAAACGGAGAAAAATAGTTCCTAGCTCTAAGATAAACTCAATCCTAAATCACAGTATCTGATGTAAAAAGATTTGGGAGGTAAGAAAAAGAGATTCAAATAGTTCAGGACTCTTCTATCTTTGTTCAATTTACATAAACATCAGATCATAAAATAGCGATGTAAGAAGCAACATTAGCACAGCCGATAAAACCTTTTTTTCCCAAAACCATTAACATTCCTCCTACACAGCCTCATTCAACCATCTTCTGCTTCTGCCAAGAAAATGTGGACCTTAAGAATTTGTTGTTCACATTTGTGCAATAGAATTGACCACTTACTATACATACAGGTGTTGATACCAAGGAGTGAAAAACCAACAAACATTAGGAATCATCTTCATATACCTTGAATTGTCTCCATGTTATCTTCCTTGTAGACGCCAAGGGGCGATCCATTAACAGATAGAAGCATCTCCCATACTTCGGTAGCCTCCGAGTTTTGGGCGTCATTCCAAAAGATAGCCTATTATTATATGCCTGCAATTGCAACACGAACAAGCACGATTTTGATTCTAAAATACATACATTTGGAGAAATCATGAAAGCTTACTACGTTCCTAACTAGACAGAAGGATATTACCCACAAGTTTCTGCAACATGTTTTCGTTATCTTATATGGGCTGTATTTTGATTCTAAAATTACATACATTTGGAGTTTCAGGCCATCGTTCAGATCAAATAATTGAGAATCAGGTGGCTCATCCAAGACCTGAAAAAAAAAAATTTATAATACGAAAACGAAAGCAACCAAAATGGTAAGATCATTTGTTAAGGATGCATAATTGAAACATAAGTTAGAACGAGAAACATACATGACTCCTTATCTGCAACTTGTCGGCGCAAAACGACCTGTTCCCACTGTAAAAGGATCAGTGTATCGTAAATGGACGATTGTCACGGAAAGTAAAAGAAAAAAGAAGGTTTATGGGCACCACATTTTGCTGAAAAACTCGAAGCCGCCCAGGGAAGGAATTCCAGCAGACCAATCGGAATAAGCCATAGATAGTTGACGAAGGAACGACGCATGCGCATTTGTTTCATCTCCCTTATCATTGAATAAGTTCCTTCTTTGTCTTTCCACGACACTTCATACTGGCCATCGTCCCCCGTCTTTACGATGGACAGGTTAGGAAGGTTCTCCTTGAAAAACTGCAGCATGGAGTTTGCAACCTGTTCCTTGCTAAAATAGGATCTAAAAAATCGAATCATAGTCCGCAATTGCTCGATCTCCAAATCACGCAGAGTTCTAATTGCAGCACTTGCCGTTCAACTGAAATTATTACAATTGCATCTCACGACATCAATGGCAAATAAAACTTTTGTTTTTAAAAGTAAATCAGTGCATACGTCAAATTCAAGCGATTTAAACGCTGTTTTCAGAAGCATATTGACCTGTGTTGCAGTTCAGCAAATCAAACTCGAGCACGATACCCCATCAACGAGAAACTCCCAAAATTCATAAATCGAAACCCATACATAAAGATTAAACTCAATGCTCATCGTCATGGAAAAAATGATGTACTGAAGTTAAAAGTTACCCTCGATGTCATCAAATGCATCGTCTTCCTTGTCGTCGTGCTAGTGGCATTTTTAGCAGGTTTCCTGGCTCTCCGTTTGACCATTGAAGCTACTATTTACTAAAAACCAGCAAGTATTCAGTTCTGAGAGGGATTTGTCCCATTTTGCAGACGACTGGGAGACGCAATTTCTGATGAAGAGGGAAATTCAGTATTAGTGAGCCTTTGAACTCGGCGAGCAGCGATGAGAGAGAGAGAAAGAAAACAAAGTTTAAGCAAGTTCGTGAAAAAAGCTTCAGAAAGAAATTAAATAAAATTGACATAATCAATTAAGGGAGCACGACATCGTAAAGTTATGGACCATTTGGACCTAACTTTGGGACTTTAGTCTCTCTTCTATGTCTCCAATCGAATACTAAAATCCAAATTGGAGGTAAATTTACTCGACCGAACTCACAAAACTAAACGCAAAATGCATTCATACACTCTCTCTCCTCATAAAACCGCATCTATGCGTTTGGATACAGTTATTGCGATTGCTATTTGTTAATTGCACGAGCGTATATTATTTTTCCATATGTGCGTTTGAGTACAGTGTGCCAGAAGAAAATAAACATGATATAAAAGGAGTCAGTGTTGTATTTTCTTCTAGGTCACAAGCGATTAATAAAGACGTCTTTTCATTAACCGATGCGTGTATTATACATCTGGTTTATACATCTTCTGCACCAAGTTGAAATCCATCTCTATAATGAAAAGACGTCCCTTTGATACATCTTATACATATCTGTGTAGGAACAAGATAAAATCACATGTATTCTCTCTCTTTCACCTCACATAATTGATGCATGAATAATGATATTTTATTATTAATTTTATTAACTTTTTGTGATCAAATGTAAAATAATATTTGTAGTCTAATTTGTCAAATTATAAAATATGAATAGAGTTTATTAATAACCAGCATCCTCTCCAGTTCCAACTTCCTAGCTGGCCGACGTCCCTGTTCTGGTATGTGAAACCTTGACCAATGTACCTGGCAGCTCGTATTGTTTGTTGACCAGAGTTCAAGAACTGAGTTAACATAGGAAACATAATCCTTAACTTTTCGAGGAATCCTTCATCAGTGGGTTGTCAATGACTATCACCCATTCGACTAACACTGCATGGAGCTGGCAGAAGCTGATGAAGTTACGACAGGCGATATTACCTTTCCTTGCCTTTTCTCTGGGGATGGGTAAAATTGTAACAACTGGTGTGGAGTGAATATTACAAAATACTCTTTTGAGTATGAGAATGGGTTTGAACGATTGGAGGAGAATTACTGCATTTTGAGTTTGAGTATGCGTTTGAGTTTGAGAATGTTGTTTCTCGGCTGGAGATGGTCTTAGAGCTGAAAATTTGGCCCCAAGTCCATGGGTCGGCCCGGCCCGGCAAAACAATAGTGCTTGAGCCCAAATTTCATTGTCCGAATCAATTCGGGCTCATCAGCATGTGGCCCGCTGGCCCGGCCCTAAAAAATAGTGCTTGGGCCCAAATTTTCATGGTCCGAATCAAGTCGGCTTATCAGCCTGCGGCGGCGGCTTGTGGCCCATTGGGCTGAAAAACTCAATGGGCCACGTGTCATAATAGGCCCGATAGTATTTAATTATTTTTATATATTTTCATAATTTTTTATATATGATAGTTACGAAAATATAGTTTTATAAGCAAAAACTATTATACTTTACATATTTATGGATATATATATTTTAGAATTATTTTGTAGAGTTATGAGGTATAATTTATAATTATAAATGAACTAATAAGGAATTTTTTAGAAATAAAAAATTAAGAAATTAAAAATATTTGGCTTTGCGGGTACGGGCATAGGATCCTTTGGCCCATTCAATTTCGGGTCAGCCCGACCGGCCGTAAAGATCGGGCGGCCCCTAAATCCTGGCTGGACATTTCAGCTATAGGCCTCATTTCATTAAAGCTCAAGGCCGTTATCTCTTCCTTATTTCCAAAAATATCTCCAAAAAATCTTAAATTTTAAGATGTTAGTGAAAAATAGGCAAGAAAAAGCAAACTACAGAGAAACGATCTTTACTAGATGTAAGTAATATTTTTCATATTGTATAACATACGGTGGATATATTATTATATAAAACATATAATAATATATGACTTATATTTATATAATAAGATGTATGTATAGAAAAATAAAAAAAAATCATAATTCGGTTTTTCGGTTCGGTCGGTTTACCGAATAAACCAAACCGAAGCGAACTATTTTCGGTTATCAAAATGAAAACCGAATACCGAACTGAAAAATTTCGTTTCGGTATTCGGTACGTCGGTTCGGTTCGGTTCGGTCGGTTAACCGACATTTGAACACCCCTGCTCGTGGGCCCCTCTACGACACCGACCCGAGTTTTCGAACTTCTTTGTCGACCTTCTGCAGAGAAATTTCGCGAAATTACTGATTTTTCCACATTTTGCGCAATTGAAATGGGTAATAAAAGTGAAGAAAGATCTTACCACTGAATCAGTGTGGTCGACTGGTTTCTGTTTTGACTCCGCCCAATAACGGTCAAAATCGGAAATTAAATTTTTCATCAAAATCCGTCAACTCGGACTCTTTTGGTGCTTCTCGGAGCGTGAATTTCAAGGGGAGAGTCGAGGGCATTGTGTCTTCCTCATCTCTGTAACTCTTGTTCGGATTGTCTGGCTTCGTTTAGAGATACAACCATGATTTTAACTTGGAGGGTCGAAAAATACTTAAACTGAAACAAAAAAAAAGCGTACTTGATAACAAAATCCTCAAAATTTCCTCCGTAGCGAAATGTTTACGGGGATATTGCGCGAATAGCGTTTTGATTAATATTAAAATTTTGCGCCCTATTTATACTTTCTAACCACAACAACTATTTATAACCATTGGAAAAGAATTAAATGAACAACCTAGCTATACAAGCAAGAACAATGTTGTTAAGAATAAACATTGCAATTACAAAAGAAAACTACTAATAAAATTTATCATTTCCACGTCTTCTTTGGTGTATTGATTAGCCGACTCCTTAGTACAACAATGATAATGGTAAAATTGGTTGTATAGTTATGGAATAGAATTAGGTTTGTTGAGGAAGAAGATAAGTGAACGAAATTTATAGTAGGATTTCTTAAGGTGTAGCTTATAAAAGTTGAGTTGATTATATATGGTAGTCATATAATTGTCATAGTCAAGATTACTTGAATATTATTGACTGAAAATTTTAATAGCTAGGTTTTGAGTACCTTTTATACTTCAAATCTGAGTAATAAAGAAGGAAAAAAAATTATTTACTTTCATATTTTGTTTTTTCAAATTATTAGTCAAAATACATTTTACAAATTTTATCCAACTAAGAGTGTTACTGGTAACAAAATTATTTGCTAGAAATCGGTGTGGACTAAATGTAAATTTTGCTCTATATTTTTTGTGATTAAAGAAATTGAATAAATTAGTTGATGGAAGATGACCAAATCTTAAATTTTATATTTGTTTATGATTAAAGAAAGTAAATAAATTATTTGATATAAATAGACTTTTGACTACTCTAAATTCCAATTAATATCATTAATGGATGGGTTTCCATGATTCCCTTTGGATAACGCTTACGCTAGTCAACGGAAGCGAGCAAATTAACTGGATATAAAAAATCTTTGGGGATGCACAAAGGAGTGACATAGTTAGGGTATATCTATACTATTATATGAAGGGTGAGGGGTGTCTATTAATTGCTAATTTGGTCTGTAAAATATTTTACAATTTAACCTCTCTGTTTCTAATTTTATTAATTAAATAATTATCACATTTAACCCCTCAAGTTTTAGTTGTTATACTTATACCCCTAATTATTATTTTCCTTTTATATATAAAAATTATATATCATATATTAAATTATAAATTTCAGAACTAAAATTAGAACTATTATATTTTAATCACATTCATAGTGTGCAAATAGTACTAATATAGCATATGTGTGGGATTTTCATTTCTTGAAAGTGTTGAAGACAAAACTGAACTAATTTATTTAATACATACCTCACAGCTACAATTACTTATGTAATTTACTCTCGTATTTGCAATAAAAAAAAAAAGAGTACTACACAAGATATTTCTTATCATGGTCTGAATCTAAAGCTTTTACAATAACATTTTGTATGATTAAAGAAAGTGAATAAACTACTGGATGAACGTTGACCAAATCTTAAATTTTATGAAAATATTATCTATGATTAAGAAAGTAATACAAAAACGGACTTTTGACTAAATCTCAAATTTTATCCTAATGTATTATCCTGCTGCTGCCCCGTTATGCGTTACTCTAGCAGCATCCTCGTCGTTTTCTCTTCGGACCTCTGTAAGGTTTATCTGACGCATATCGGACAAAGAATTAAGATTGCACGAATGAAAAAGAAACTATTAAGATAAATGCGCGATTCTTTTCCGTACGAGGTATTTTAAATACTCACCCACGGAGGCATTATCTCTTTTGGCCCAAGCTCCAAGTGGTTGCAATATTTACAAACTAGCCCTTCCTCGTCGCGTAATATCAGCTCGTGGGCCCCTCTACTACATTGGCCCGGTTGGGTATTCGGAGCTTCTTCTTTGACCTGTTGCAGAGAAACATATCTCTGCAATTTTATTCTCATAACTTTATGCGAAATTCTTCAATTTCTCGCATTTTTGCGCAAATGTTTATTAGTAAAGGTGATGAGAGATCTTACTGCTCTATCAGTGTGCTCGACAGCTTTTGGTTCAGACCCCTCCGACCAGTAACGATCGAAATCGGAAAATAAATCTTTCATCTCCCTTTCAAAAATCCGTCATCTCGGGCTCTTTTGGAGCTTCTCCGAGCGTGAATTTCAACGGGAGAGTAGTGGGCGTAATTTCTTCATCGTTTCTTTTCCTCTTGTTCTGATTATCCGAATTCTGCGTTCATAGACAAAACCATGATTTGTAACTTGGAGGGTCGAAAAATACATAGGTCAAACCAAAATAAGCACTTGATAACAAAATCATCAAAATATTCTCCGTAAAGAATGTCTACGGGGATATAGCGCAAATAGCGTGTGATGATTGAGCATATTAAAAATCTGTGCCTTCTTAACACTTTTTAACCAACACCACACTAGTTTTAAAGTCTTTATAAATTGGACAAATAATTAAAATGAACAACCAACAAGCAAGAAACAATGTTGTTAAGAATAAACATTTCAATTACAAAAGAAAGTAATTACCATTTTCACGTCTTCTTTGGTGTATTGATTTAGCCGACTATTGAGTGCAACAGTGATAATGGTAAACTTAGTTGTGTGATTATGGAACGAATTTGGATTTGTTGGTGTTGAGGAAGAAGATAGATGAACGATATTTATATTAGAATTATCAAGGTCTAACTTGTAAAAGTTGGGTTGATTATATATGGTAGTAATATAATTGTTTACTTGAATATTATTGACTGAAAAATTTAATAGCTACATTTTGACTAAACTTTTTATACTTCAATCTGAGTTAATCAGAAGGAAAAATTTTATTTACGATCATCTTTTTGTTTTACAAATTGTTAGTCAAACTACATTTGACTAAATTTTTTCAGTAGTTTTTTTTGGTAACAAAATTATTTGATAGAAATCGGCGTGCAGTAGATATAAATTTTACTGTAATATTTTGTATGATTAAAGAAAGCGAATAAATACTTGATGGATGGACGTTGACCAAGTAATCTTAAATTTTATTATATATATATGATTAACGAAAGTAAATAACTTAATTGATATAAATGGACTTTTGACCAACTCTCAATTACAATGAATATCATTAATGTCATGCTTTGGATAATGCTTAAGCTAAAGCCAATTGGAGAATGTTCACTCCTTATTAGTGTTTAAGATCGAGCAAATTTAATTGGATGTAGAAATCTTTGAGGACACAAAGGAGTAACATAGTTAGGGTATATAAGTGTGTCGACTTTCTTTTCTTGAAAGTGTTGAAGACAAAACCAAATTTTCGAAAAAAAAAATACATATACCTCACAGTTATACAATTATATTATGCAATTTACTCTTGTATTTGCAATTAAAGATCCTTAGAATCCCTTAGCCAATTCCCCTTCATTACTCTGAAATTAAAAAATAATAATAAATCAAACTTAAATAGAGCGAGAAAAAAAAGAAAAAACCATCAGTTCATCTTGATCGTCAACACGTATGCATCATATAGATAAGTCACGTATGTGGACTAAGAGCACCTCGGACTGAGACCTAAAATCCAAAAAGAAAACTATATCCCAAGTGCAAACTCAAAATGAGTTTTTCATCATGTTTTAAAGTCAAATATCGTTGGAAATGAGATTTCCAAAAAAATTTCAACGTTTTAAAAGTTACAGTTCATAATATTTTATTTATCTTAATTATTGAAGTGACCAAAAAAATACAAAATATATATAAAAGAATTTGAGTTATTCACAAACATATTTTTTATGTTTTTATATGAAAAATATCGAGCTTATCAAGTTGTTATATTGATAATATTAAAAATTGGGTAGAAAAAATTACAATAATGATATTCGAGTTTGAAAATTGGTTTGCCGGTTGGAGAAGATTATGCATTTTGAGTTTGAGAACGAGTTTGAGTTTGAGTTTTTTTGGTTGGTGATGGTCTAAATTTAAAATTTTTTACAGTAACATTTTATATGATTAAAGAAAGTGAATTAATTACTCGATGGACGTCGACCAAATCTTAAATTTTATGAAAATATTTATCTATGTTTAAGAAAGAATACACATGGTGGTGATACAATGATAAGCCTTGTAAATGTCAATTGAAGAATGTTTTATCCAAATATATTCTTCTGCTTCTAGGCCGATTGCGCTATTCTAGTAGTGTCGTCATCGTTCTCTCTCGGGACCTTCATAGGGTTTATCGGCCTGCATATCGGACAAAAAACTAAGATTACGCGAACGAAGGAAAATAGTAAATAAAAACGCGCCGTTTTTGTACGACGTTTTTTTACTCACCCACGGAGGCATTATCTCTTTTGCCCGAGCTCGACATGATTGCAGTGCTGGCAGACTAACCCTTCATTGTCCCTCAATATCAGCTCGTGGGCCCCTCGACGACACCGACCCGATTGAGTTTTCGGAGCTTCTTCGTCGACCTTCTGCGGAGAAATTTTCGCGAAATTATTAGTATTCCTGCATTTTGCGCCGAACTGTATGGTCGATTGGTTTCTGTGCTGAGAGATCTTACCACCGAATCAGTATGGTCGATTGGTTTCTGTGCTGACTCCTCCCCCGGTAACGGTCAAAATCAGAAAATAATCTTTCATCTCCCTTAATTCGAAATCCATCAACTCGGGCTCTCTTGGGGCTTCTCCGAACGTGAACTTCAAGGAGAGAGTTGAGGGTGTTGTGTCTTCCTCATCTCTGTTCCTCTTGTTCTGATTGTCCGACTTCTGCATTGAGTGATACAACCATGATTTTTAAGTTGGTGGCTCGAAAAATGCTTAAATCGAAACAAAAAAAAGCGCATTTGATAACAAAATCCTCAAAATGTCCTCCGTAGCGAAATGGTAATGGGGATGTTGCGCGAATAGCGTGTGATGATTGATTAATATTAAAAAATTGTGCCCTATAATTACTTTCTAACCACTAACACATTTTAACCATTGGAAAGAATTAAAATGAACAACCTAGCTACAAGCAAGAAAAATGTTGTTAAGAATAAACATTTTCAATTACAAAAGAAAAATGCTTATAAAGTAATTACCATTTCCTACTGAGTACAACAATGATAATGGTAAAATTGGTTGTATAGTTATGGAACAGAATTAGGTTTGTTGGCGTTGAGGAAGAAGATGACTGAACGATATTTATAGTATAATTTATTAAGGTGTAGCTAATAAAAGTTGAGTTGATTATATATGGTAGTAATATAATTGTCATGGTCAAGATTACTTGAATATTATTGACAGAAATATTTAATAGCTAGGTTTTGAGTACATTTAATACTTCAAATCTGAGTTAATCAGGATGAAAAAAATGTATTTACATTAACATTTCTGTTTCTCCAAATTAGTGTTCAAAATACGTTTGACAAAATTTTATCCAACTAGTTTGAATGATGCAAAATTTCTAATTAAATAGGTTTTATTTCTAAGTTAAAATATAAATTAATACTTATCAACATTAAAGACGTCTTTTTTAACTGGCAAGTATTTATTTAATGTTACTTTACATATTAATTAAATTACTAACGTTAAAACTTCATTTTTCCTTTTTAAATGGGATATATAATTGGTAATAATTAATGTTGTTGGGATTCCGGCGTCATTTGGTTCGCAATTCAGCCTAATTTCGTGGGTGTATGTGAATTGAATCAAGAACTACGATATTGAAGGTGATCGGATCGAAAAACAAAGCAGAGAATCGATATGCGTGGTTCGGTCTCTACTTTCGACCTACTCCACGGACCAACCAAAGCTCTTTATTCCAAACCACGAATTGGGATTACAAGATGGTATCTTCCTCACCAATTCTCTAGTTTACACCACTCACTAATTCTCTCTCGTTTACAAAATATGATCGCTCTAAGACTGATCCTTCACCACTGCTAATCTGCTATTTATAAGAACTAGCAGCAGTTTTCTTTTAACCGTCACAGCAGCTTGCATTGCGCACTTGTACCACGTGCTTCAGCGAGTCGTACAGCGCACCTCTCTCTACTTACAAAAATGTGAAACACGCTTCTATAAGTATGCAGAACGAAGGCTTTTTAAATTAAATAATACAGAAAAAAAATAATAATGAATTAATAGGGTCGTTTTTGAATAATTAACAAAATAGGGTAGTTCGCGTTTAATACCCGCGACGTCGTTAGGTGCGACGTCGCTACCATTAGGAGCGATGCTCCTTTTACCTTTTTTTTTGTGTTTTATTTGAGTCGCCCCCAACTTCTTCTTCTTTTTTTTTTCTTTTTTTCTTTTACTTATTTTATATTTATTAATAATATAATCCACCAAATCATTAAATCGTCGTTATTTTACGTGATTTACATTATAAAAATCAATAAACACATCTAATTTATTGGTGTTTCACGACGATTAAAATGATATGCATATCTTATATTTTTCGATATGCAAATATATTTTTTATTTTTATGAATTAAAAAATGATTTCCAATATTCGAAAAATATAAGATATGAATATCATTTAATAAATCACATGAGTGCCGCCGCTCATCCAATTTCTATACGACCGTCGCTGGGGGGCGACGATCATTTCTAAATTACATGAAATAACGATGAGGGGCGACACTCATTTAGAAATTGGATCAGGGGTGATGCTCATGTGATTTACATAATAAAAATCAATAAATGCATCTAATTTATTGTTTGTTTCAGGGCGATTAAAATGATATACATATCTTAAATTTTTTGAACGTTGGATATTATTTAATTTATTCCAATTTAAGTATTTTTAATTCATAAAATAAAAAATATATTTGAATATCGAAAAATATAAGATATGCATATCATTTTAATCGTCGTGAAACAAACAATAAATTAGATGCGTTTATTGATTTTTATAATGTAAATCACGTGAAATAACGACGATTTAATGATTTGGTGGATTATTATTAATAAATATAAAATAAGTAAAAGAAAAAAGAAAAAAAAAGAAGTTGTCGCCCCTAGGGGCGACTCAAATAAAAACACAAAAAAAGGTAAAAGGAGCATCGCTCCTAATGGTAGCGACGTCGCACCTAATGGGTGCGACGTCGCGGATATTAAACGTGAACTACCCTATTTTGTTAATTATTAAAAAACGATCCTATTTAATTAATTATTATTTTTCTGCATTATTTAATTTAAAAAGCCCAGAATTAAATCTCAGCCGTGCGATGCACTCGTCACTTCATCCGATGGCTCACAACGATTCAACTAATTTAACCGTTACAGAGATGAATTAATTCAGCTGAAGCTCAGATTCTTTCTTCAATACTTATTTACAGCAGCTCCGCTCAATCGCTCAAGATATGTGACTTTATTTCTCAACAAATGTTTACACTCATATTAATTAGGGTGCGTCAATAGGAAATATGGGTGCCAATAGAAGAATGCTTTGGATTAACCCCTACGCTAGTCAATTGAAGTATGTTCTCTCCTAACCAATATTTAAGAGCGAGCAAATTACTTGAATGTAAAACTCTTTGGGGGCACAGGAGTTATATAGTTAGGGTATATAAAGTATATGTGTGTGGATTTTCATTTCTTGAAAGTGTTGAAAACAAAACTGAATTTATTTAGTTATAATACATACCCCACAGTTACAATTATATTATGCAATTTACTCTCATATTTGCAAGAAAAAAGATTACTATATAAGATGTTTCTTATCATGGTCTAAAACTAAAATTTTTACAGTAATACTTTTGTATGATTAAAGAAAGTAAATAAATTACTGGATGAATGTTGACCAAACCTTATTTTATGAAAACTTATCTATGATTAAGAAAGTAAATATAAACGGACTACTAAATCTCAAATTTTATTTCAATCCATGTCCAGATTGGTGATGATACATTGATAAGCTTGTAAATGTCAATTTAAGAATGACATATATCCTAATGTATTCATCTATCGCTGCACCGATATACCTACTCTAGCAGTGTCGTCGACGTTTTCTCTTCGGACTTCTGTAAGGTTTATCTGCCTGCATATCGGACAAAGAATTAAGATAGGGCGAACAAAAAGAAAATAGTAAAATCAAATGAGCTTTTCTTTTTCATATGAGGTTTTTTAATTACTCACCCAAGGAGGCATTATCTCTTTTGGCCCAAGCTCCATGTGATGGCAATGCTTGCATACCATCCCTTCATCGTCATACAATATTAGCTCGTGGGCCCCCTACGACATTGGCCTGATTGAGTTTTCGGAGCTTCTTCGTCGACCTGATGCTACAGAGAAACAGATCTCCGCAGTTTTAGTGTCATAATTTCTCACGAAATCTTTATTTCTTCACAATTTGTGCGCACAGATCAAGATGGGTATTGCTAAAGCTGGCGAGAGATCTTACCGCTGGCTCAGTGTGGTCGACTGGTGTTCCAACTCCACCACCGAGTGACGGTCAAAATCGGAAAATAACTCTTTCATCTCCCTTTCAAAAGCCGTCATCCCGGGCTCTTTCGGAGTTTCTCCGAGTGTGAATTTCAACGGGAGAGTAGTGGGCGTAATTTCTTCATCGGTTCTTTTCCTCTTGTTATGGTTATCTAAATTCTGCGTTCAGAGATAAAACCATGATTTGTAACTTGAAGGGTCTACATAGGTCGAAGCAAAAGAACGCACTTGATTACAAAATCATCAAAATGTTCCGCCGTAGTGTCTACGGAGATATAGCGCAAATAGCGGGTGATGATTGAGTAATGTTAAAAATTTGTGCGCTCTTAACACTTTCTAACCAACAACACATTATTAAAAGTCTTTATAAATTGGAAAAGTAATTAAAATGAACAACCAACAAGCAAGAACAATGTTGTTAAGAATAAACATTTCAATACCAAAGAAAGTAATTACCATTTTCCACGTCTTCTTTGGTGTATTGATTTAGCCGACTATTGAGTGCAACAATTGAGTGCAACGGTGATAATGGTGAACTTAGTCCGTGATTATGGAACGAATTTAGATTTTTGGTGTTGAGGAGAAGATTCATGAACGATATTTATAGTACAATTATTAAGGTCGAGCTTATAAAAGTTGAGTTTGATTATATATGGTAGTAAATAATTGTTTACTTGAATATTATAGCCTGAAAATTTTAATAGCTACATTTTGACTAAATTTTATACTTCAAGTCTAAATTAATCAGAAGGAAAAGATTTTTTTTAGTTTCATATTTTTGTTTTTTCAATTGATCAGAAGTAAAAATATCAATTGATATAAATGAACTTTGACTAATTAACTCTCAGTACCAATTAATATCGTTAATGGATTGGTTGTCATGGTTAAGCTAAAGTCAATTGGAGTGTTCACTCCTAATTAAAGTTTAAGAGCTAATAATTTAATTGAATATAAAAATCTTTGGGGACACAAAGGAGTGACATAGTTAGGGTATATAAGTGTAAAGAGTCGAAAACAAAACCAAATCTATTAATTTTTTAATACATATACCTCAAAGTTACAATTATATTATGCAAATTTACTCTCGTATTTGCAATTAAAGTTCCTTAGAATCCTTAACCAATTCCCCTTCATTACTCTGAAATAAAAAGTAATAATAAATCAAACTAAAAAGAGAAAAGAAAAACCATCAATTCATCTTGATCATCAACACGTATGCATAATATGTATATGATATATTATCAATAAAATGGAAAATAAGTCACTATACTAAGAGCACCTCCAACGGAGACATAAAATCCAAAAAGTAAACTAAAACTATTCGAAGTGAAAACTCACTTCTCTCATGTTTTAAATTCAAATATCGTTTGGAAATGAGATTTTTCTAAAATTTCAATGTTTTAAAAGTTCCAATTACCAGTTTATTTGTCTTAATTATGAAAGTGACCCAAAAATACAATATATATATAGGAATTTGAGTTATTCATAAACATATTTTTAATATTTTTATATGAAAAATATTGAGTTTATCTTAATTTTTATATGACTAAAGAAAGTGAATAAATTACTCGATGGACGTTGATCAAATCTTAAATTTTATGAAAATATTTAGGGGCAACCTCAACTAAATCCCCCTTCTTTAACTTTCTATCAACTAACTCCCCTTTCATTTATTTATTACTAAACTCCCTTAATCCAAACAATCTTACACATCACTACCTACTTACCCGAATGGACGATTTTAGCCCTCAATTATTACTTTTTAAATCATTTCTTTCCAAATCAACACCCACGTAGCTTTTAATTTCAAGCCTCATCTCCCAACTAGAAAAGCTCACGCCGCGCGACAGAAAACCCTCTGCCCGGACCGAAAAGCTCCGAGCTTGCCTAACTCACCGTGGTTTCTCGGTCCAGGTAAGGTGAGGTACGTTTTGTTGTTTTTTTCACTGTGGGTTACCCTTCGAGCTTCTTGACCTCGAGCTAACGAAATTAAGTTAAATAACACTCTGATGAGGTGTACAATGAATGTTTGTGGTAGTAGCATGGACATAAATTGGGTATCGGGTTGTGGGTGTCGCGATTTGGGTGTCGAGCCGTGGGTGTTGCGATTTGGGTGTTGAAGTGTCAAAAGCTGAATTCTTCTCCTGTTTTCTACTATTAGCATACTGTGGGTGTCAAGAAAGGTTAGTATTTGCTTAAGATATGGCTAATTTATCTATTAAAGCAATTTATTATATGCAGTACCAAAGTATATTGAATTACAGTACCCGCATTTCTTTTATGAAGTACCTTTTGAAGGTTTCTAGCAGTATCATATGGTAATCGTTTGTTATTTTTACTTTTAACAGGTAACATAATACGAAGATATGTTGTCTACGAATGTCTCTGATGGGCTCACGTTGTTCGCATGTGTGGAATATAAGAAGAGCACATATTTATTGTTTGACCAATGAAACGATAGGTTATGGAGCATTCTTTTTGTTGGTATGTTGCCGATATGTTATCACACATTCTTACGACAATATGTTTTTATATGATGTTGGTGAATAAATTATATTAATATTGTCGATATGTTCGATATTGATATTGTTGGTGGATGAATCATATTAAAATTGTAGATATATTGATATCAATACTATTGTTGGATGAATAATATTAATACTGATGTCGTACTATTGATGGTGTTCCAATAAAATTGTTTGTTGGAAGTTGTAATGCCTTATTTGCACAATAATCTACGTGTTTTCGATAATTAAAAATGTGGTACGCAAAAGATACTACAAGTAACCTACTCATGGTACTACATTATCATACACTATGGTACTATAAACATCTATATATGGTACTGCAAACATCTGTATATTGATACTAGAAATCAGGTAAGAGTTTTCGACGTCATTAGAATATTTTTGGTCAGTGACTATGTTACCATAGTTATAGGTATTAAATTTGATCATTTGATATACATATTGGTGGGTTAATATTTTGGAAGTTCTCATGCCTCATTTGCACAATAATCTACGTGTTTCGATAATGAAAAGCGTGATACAAATTACAAGTAACATACGCATGGTACTACACTAGCATACGTTACGGTACTACGAACATCTATATATTGGTACTACAAATATCTGTATATTGGTACTACAAATTAGGATAAGACTTTCGACGTCCTTCGAATTATTTTTGGTCACTGACTATCTTACCATATTTATAGGTATTATATTGATCATTTGGTATCAATATTAATGGGTACGTCGAAGGTACTACAAACAATCTACGAATGGAACTACAATAGCATAACTTGTAATACTACAGAAGTACATGTATAGGTACTGCAAACGTGTTTATATTGGTACCGAAAATTAGTTTTGGCGTATTTCGATGCTGTTCGCTGGGTACATAAGAGATACTACAAACAACCTACGATGGAACTGCATGAGTCAATATATAGGTACTACAAAAGTGTTTATCTTGGTACCACAAATTAGAGGGCATATTTCGACGTCGTTCGGGTTATTTTATGGTCCGTGAGTACGTTACCATGGTTAAATGTACTAAGTTGATCATTTGGTATCATAATTGGCGGGTTAACATTTACAATCAAGGATTATTACATCAAAAAGAGCAACTTCCTTTCCACTTAATATGATAATAGTAAGAACATCTTACCACATAGTCAAGATTTTTGTTCTATTGGAAGTTAGTGTTTATGTTCTACGTTACCATGTGTTTAATTTTTATTATGTGCCGTATTTTGAAAGTTCCCATGTCTTATTTGCACATTAATCTACGTGTTTTCTACACTCAAACGAATGGTAAGGTAAAGGTCAACCAATATCATAAGTTATGGTACAAGTTCCACATATATGTACTGCAAACGTGTTTATATTGGTACCACAAATTAGTGTTGGCGTATTTCGACGCCGTTCGCCCGGTACATAAAAAACAACCTACGGATGGTACTGCAATAGCATATGTCATGGTACTGCAGGAGTCCACATAAAGGTACTACAAAAGTGTTTATCTTGGTACCGCAATTAGATGGCGTATTTTGACGTCGTTCGGGTTATTATTGGGTCCGTGAGTACGTTGCCATGGTTTAATATACTAAGTTGATCAGTTGTATCATAATTCGTGGGTTAACATTTACAATCAAGGACTATTACATCAAAATGACCAACTTTCTTTCCACTTAATATGATAATAGTAAGAACATCTTACTATATAGTTAAGATTTTTGATCTATTGGAAGTTAGTGTTTATGTTCTACGTTACCGTGTGTTTAATTTTTATTATGTGGCGTAATATGGAAGTTCTATGTCTTATTTGCACAATAACCTACGTGTTTTCGGCAATCAAACGAATGATAAGGCGAAGGTACTAGAAAAACCTACGGACGGTACTACAATAGCATAAGTTATGGTACTACAAAGTTCCACTTATAGGTACTGCAAACATGTTTATATTGGTACCACAAATTAGTTTTGGCGTATTTAGAAGTGGTTCGCCAGTACATAAAAGATACTACAAAACCTACGGATGATACCACAATAGCATACGTCATGGTACTACAGGTGTCCATATATAGGTACTACGAAAGTGTTTATATTGGTACCACAAAACTAGAGGGCGTATTTTGACGTCGTTCGGGTTTAATATTTGTTATTTGCCGCGCTATGTAAGCTCTCAGGCCTTAATTGCTCAAGAATCTACGTGTTTTCGACAATCAAACGGAAGGTACAACAAAGGTTCTACAAACAACCTACGGATGGTATGACAATAGCATAAGTTATAGTACTGCAAAGTTCCATATACAGGTACTGCAAATGTGTTTGTATTGGTACCACAAATTAGTTTTGGCTATTTCGACGCCGTTCGCCCGGTACATAAAAAGATACTACAAACAACCTACGGATGGTACTGTAATAGCATATGTTATGGTACTGCAAAAGTCCATATAGGTACTGCAAGAGTGTTTATATCGGTACCACACATTAGAGGGTGTATTTTGACGCCGTACGGGTTATTTTTTGGTCTGTGAGTACGTTACCATGGTTAAATATACTAAGCTGATCATTTGATATCAAAATTGTCGGGTTAACATTAGAATCAAGGATTATTACGTTCGCCGGGTACGTAAAAGAAACTACAAAGAACCTACGGATGGTACTACAATAAGGAAACCAATTGTGCTGCAAATCTAGCAATATTGGTACTACATACTTGTTTGTTTAGGTACTACAAAAAATACCTGGAACAAAAACATAAAAAAGTCATAAAACTAAGACGATCAATAACGTATCAGTATCAAAAATAGATAAATATCACTCAAATAAGTGAAGCATGCAACTAAGACCGTCTGTAAATATCGTGGCAAGCACGAAGCCATGATACAATTTGACGTTAACTTCGTCACGATACCTCCCACGAGCCACCGGTCCAACGATGTATTGATATATGGACATTGCAGTATGTATGCCGCGATCCACGCCCTCTGGATTCTGCTCCCTTGTCGACTTCAGTGCCATTTCTACATGAGACAAAAACTAGTTAATCAATTAATGAATTTACGAGACCAGTAATTGTGTAATGTGGTACCAAAAAACATATACAAACAGTACCAATTCAAATATGTACCCAAAAACAACCAAGACTCGTACCAAGACCGACACAAATAAAGTACCTTTACTTTGAACATGGAAATAGTAACAAACCCTAATTTGAACGATACTAAAACCCCAATTAAAAAAAAGAAAGAATTAAACCCCAATTTTTGCCATAAACGCCAAATTTGAGCCGTAATAAAATAATTAAGCATAACCCGACATGGAATCCTTCAAGAAATGCAACTATCGAAGCCCTAATCTCTGAATTAACCACAAATACCACAAAAATCGAAAAATTAAAAAGGAAGCTTACTGGGAGTATTTCGTCAGTTGTATCGGGGGTGGCTCAGCTCAATGTTCTTGTTTTGGGGGCAATAGGCTTTAGGGGCAGAGGTTTGCCTTGAGAATGGGCCGTTTACCTCTGCAATTTTCTTGTTCTCCCCCAATTTTTGAAACAAAAGTCGAATAATGGGGTAAATCGATTGTATTAAATTCGCTTGCTTATTTGGAATGTTTATGTTTTACATGGGTATAATTGTCCATTAGGGAGTTATGTATATAAGAGTTTGAAAGGGGGAGTTTGATGATAAATGCAATGGAAGGGGGAGTTAGTTGATGGAGAATTAGGGGTATGGGGATTTATGTGTAGATTTGCCAAATATTTATCTATGATTAAGAAAGTAAATACAAATGGATTTTTTCCTAAATCTCAAAATTTATTTCAATCAATATCCATATGGATAATGATACATTGATAAGCCTTGTAAATGTCAGTTGAAGAATGTTTTATCCTAACGTATTCTTCTGCTTCTGACCCAATATGTGCTGTTGTAGTAGTGTTGTCTTCGTTTTCTCTTTGGACCTTCGTAGGGTTTATCGGCCTGCATATCGGACAAAGAACTATGATTGCGCGAACGGGAAAATAGTAAAACAAAAATGCACCTTTTTGTACGACATTTATTTACTCACCCACGGAGGCATTATCTCGTTTGGCCCGAGCTCAACATGATTGCAGTACTGGCAAACTAACCCTTCATTGTCCCTCATATCGGCTCGTGGGCCCCTACATGACACTGACCCGATTGAGTTTTCGGAGATTCTTCGTCGACCTTATGCAGAGAATCGCGAGATTACTAATATCCCTGCATTTTGCGCAAATTAAAATGGGTATTAATAAAGGTGATGAGAGATCGATACTACCATTAATCAGTGTGGTCGACTGGTTTCTGTCCAGACTCCTCCGCCCAATAACGGTCAAAATCGAAAAATAAATCTTTCATCTCCCTTTTGAAATCCGTCAACTTTAGCTCTTTTGGGGCTTCTTCGAGCGTGAGCTTCAAAGGGAGAGTCGTGGGCGTGTCTTCCTCATCTATGTTCCTCTTGTTCTGATATTCCGACTTTTGCGTTGAGAGATACAACCATGATTTTTAAGTTGGAGGGTCGAAAAATGCTTAAATCGAAACAAACAAAAAAAGCGGCATTTGATAACAAAATCCTCAAAATGTCCTCCATAACGAAATGTTAACGGGGATGTTGCGCGAATAGCGTGTGATGATTGATTAATATTAAAAAATTGTGCCCTATTATTACTTTATTACCATTGAAAAGAATTAAAATGAACAAGCTAGCTACAAGAAAGAACAATGTTGTTAAGAATAAACATTTTCAATTACAAAAGAAACATACTTACAAAGTAATTACCATTTCCTACTGAGTATAACCAGGGGCGGATCCATAAATATTTTATCGGGGGGGGGGGGGGGGGGGTAATATAAAATTGTCGCCGAGGTTAACGTAGAAATATATATTCATTCGTTTTCTAAATGGAGAATTTATCAATGGAAAAGATTTTTTAATTGTTGAGTAAGTTAATAAAGAACTAAAAAAAGGTAATAACTAAAGTAAAAAAGACAGGTAAAAAAGAGGAGGAAAAAGAAAAGGTAAAGAAAATGTTAAAGAAATCTATACAGTAAATGTAGAGGCCGATTCGAACCAATGACCTAACGCCTGCTATAAGCATCACCAGCCATTGTACTACTCATTAATTCGTTGAATTGTATATCAGAAAACGTTTCATATCAAAAATATGTTCATACTATGTACATAATGCTAAAGTTTTCGAAAATTCTCGGGGAGGCCGTGGCCCCCCAGCCATAACGTAGATCCGCCGTTGAGTACAACAATGATAATGGCAAATTGGTTGTATAGTTATGGAACAGAATTAGGTTTGTTGGCGTTGAGGAAGATGACTGAACGATATTTATAGTATGATTTATTAAGGTGTAGCTTATAAAAGTTGAGTTGATTATATATGGTAGTAATAATTGTCATAGTCAAGATTACTTATTGACGGAAAAATTTAATAGCTAGGTTTTGAGTACATTTTATACTTCAATCTGAGTTAATCAGAAGGGAAAAATTGTATCTACTTTCACATTTCTGTTTTTTCCAAATTATTAGTCAAAATACGTTTGACAAAATTTTATCCAACTAGTTTGAATTATGCAAAATTTCTAATTAAATATGTTTTTATTTCAAAGTTAAAATATAAATTAAATACTTATTAACATTACAATTGTCATTTTAACTGGCAAGTATTTATTTAGTGCTACTTTACATGTTAATTAAATTATTAACATTAAAACTCCATTTTTCCTTTTTAGATGGTGTATAATTGGTAATAATTAATCTTTGCACTCATATTAATTAGGGTGCGTCAATAGGAAAGATGTGGGTGCCAATAAAAAGTATGTTCATTAATGGATTTAATTCCATGTTTGGATTAACCCCTACGCTAGTCAATTGAAGTATGTTCTCTACTAATATTTAAGATCGAGCAAATTAATTGAATGTAAAAATCTTTGGGCCACATGAGTCACATAGTTATGGTATATAAAGTATATGTGTGTGGATTTACATTTCTTGAAAGTGTTGAAAACAAAACTGAATTTATTTATATATAATACATACCCCAGAGTTACAAATATATTATGCAATTTACTCTCGTATTTGCAATAAAAAAGAGTACTATATAAGATGTTTCTTACCATGGTCTAAAACTAAAATTTTTACAGTAATACTTTGATGATTAAAGAAAGTAAATAAATTACTGGATGAATGTTAAAATCTTAAATTTTATGAAAACATTATCTATGATTAAGAAAGTAAATACAAATGGACTTCAGACTAAATCTCAAATTTTGTTTCAATCAATGTCCAGATTGGTGATGGTACATTGATAAGCCTTGTAAATGTCAATTTAAGAATGACATCCTAAAGTATTCATCTGTTGCCGCACCGATATGCCTACTATAGCAGTGTTGTCGACGTCTTCTCTTTGGAACTCTGTAAGGTTTATCTGCCTGCATATCGGACAAAGAATTAAGATTGGGCGAACGAAAAGAAAATAGTAAAAATGCGCCTTTCTTTTTCATACGACGTTTTTTAATTACTCACCCAAGGAGGCATAATCTCTTTTGGCCCGAGCTCCATGTGATTATAGTGCTTGCATACCATCCCTTCATCGTCATACAATATTAGCTTGTGGCCCCCCTACGACATCGGCCCGATTGTGTTTTCAGAGCTTCTTCATCGACATGTTGCTGCACAGAAACAGATCTATGCAGTTAGTGTCATAATTTTTCGCAACATTCTTTATTTTCGCTATTTTGCGCGCAGATCAAAATGGGTATTGCTAAAGGTGGCGAGAGATCTTACCGCTGGCTCAGTGTGGTCGACTGGTTTCAGTTCCAACTCCTCCGCCCAGTAGCGGTCAAAATCGGAAAATAAATCGTCCCGTCATGTCGGGCTCTTTTGGAGTTCTCCGAGCGTGAATTTCAATGGGATAGTGGGCGTAATTTCTTCATCAGTTCATTTCCCCTTGTTATGATTATCTGAATTCTGCGTTCAGAGATAAAAACATGATTTGTAACTTTGATGGTCGAAAAATACATAGGTCGAAGCAAAATAATGCACTTGATAACAAAATCATCAAAGCGAATGTCTACGGGTATATAATGCAAATAGCGTGTGGTGATTTGAGTAATATAAATATTTGTGCCCTTTTGACACTTTCTAACCAACAACACATTTTAATTACCATATGTATTATATTAGTTATTAAAAGTCTTTAAAATTGGCAAAATAAGTAAAATGAACAACCAATGGGCAAGAACAACGGGCAAGAATAAACGTTTCAATTACAACAAAAAATGCTATAAAGCAATTTACCATTTCCCACGTCTTCTTTGGTGTATTGATTTAGCCGACTATTGAGTGCAGCAGTGATAATGGTAAACTTAGTTGTGTGATTATGGGACGAATTTGGGTTTGTTGGTGTTGAGGAAGAAGATAAATGAACGATATTTATAGTACAATTATTAAGGTCGAGCTTATAAAAGTTGAGTTTGATTATATATGGTAATAATATAATTGTTTACTTGAATATTATAGCCTGAAATTTTTAATAGCTACATTAAAATTTTATTCTTCAAATTTGAGTTAAGGAAAGCTAATTTTATATACTTTCATATTTTTGTTTTTTCAATTTGTTAGTCAAACTACGCTTGACTAAATTTATCCAACAAGTAGTTTTTACAAAAATTATTTGCGAAATCGACGTGGACTAAATTTAAATTTTACTGTAATATTTTTATGATTAAAGAAGAAAGTGAATAAATTACTTGATGGCGTTCACCAAATAATCTTAAATGTTGTTATTTATGATTAAAGAAAGTAAATACATTACTGATGTTCTGCGGTACCACTTCATTATTGAAGTGGAGTTTTGACTAACTCTCAATTCCAATGAATATCATTAAGGGCCTTTTACAATTCAGGCTCCTTTTCATAGATCAAATTTAGGTTTCATGTCCCTAACAGAAAATTCATTATTTAAGGACCCGATTTCTGCAGTACCACTTCAATGTTCTGCGGTATCACTTCATTGTTCTTCTGTACCACTTCATTATTAACCACTTCGTTGGTCAGCAGTACCACTTCGTTGTTTTTCCAGTGCCTTCATTGTTATGCAGTACCACTTCATTGTTCTGAAGTAACACAAAACGATCATCTGATATCAGTTCACATACACTTTATAACACCTGTGTAAATCTGTGTCATAATCTCTAGATTTTATAAAAAATGGTCCTTTAAACAATTGTTTTTTTGTGACATGATCTAAACTCTATTTCACACCTGTCATTAATGGATTGGTTGTCATGCTTTGGATAATGCTTGAGCTCAAGTCAATTGGAGAATGTTCACTCCTAATTAAAGTTCGAGAGCAAGCAAATTTAATTGAATGTAAAAATCTTTGGGGACAAAAAGGAGTGACATAGTTAGAGTATATAAGTGTGTTGAAGACTACACTCAAAAAAAAGTGTGTTGAAGACAAAACCAAATTTATTAATTTAGTACATATACCTTGCAGTTGCAATTATATTTATGCAATTTACTCTCGTATTGGCAATTGAAGTTCCTTAAACTCCCTTAGCCAATTCCCCTTCATTACTCTTAAATAAAAATAAAAAAAAAACAATAAATCAAACTTGAAAAGAGAGAGAAACAAACCATCAATGCATCTTGATCATCAACACGTATGCATCATATGTATATCATATATTATAATAAAATGCAAATAAGTCACGTATTTTATTGTATACCGTATCAACAATGGTAAAGAAATACTTTTTTTCCCTTCTATTCTTGCATGCGTGGCGTCTCAATAATTGTAAAGAAAGCAAATGCAATGGATAAAAGACACATAAGAGGCCCGCGTGGCTTCTCCTCCCTTCTTAACCGCCTCAATGAACCAGACCGTCACACGTACATATAGATAGTATCTATCTCTATACAAATATATATATATATATATGCCATTTACGCCCATCGAATTGCATTACTCAAACCTTATATTTCAGTAAAAGATATAAGACCGAATTCGAAAAAAAAGAAAAAGAAAAATGCAGACGGCGAAACAGAAAGTGAGCGACGCGGCGGCTTCAGCTCAGCAGAACGTCGATAAAGTTCGAGCCAAAGCCCAAGAAAAGGTAATATTTTTCAATCTAATTTAGAGATCTTCATATTATATGTGAACTATTGGGAGTCAACATATTGAAATGTTTGTGACGCTTTTAACGTAAATAGATGGAGAAAACCGATGCGAGGACATCAGAAGAGAAAGAAATGGCCCACGAGCGTAAGGAGATTAGCGAAGCCGAAGCTAAGATGAAGAAGCACGAATCCAAGGCACAAAACGTGGATAAGAAGGCCCACAGCCACCAGCAGCCGCCGCTTGGTGCGGAGGCGCCGCCCACTGAGGGTGGCGTTACCCCTACTCCTAGTCCGGCGGCCGGTGGTCAGTATCCTGGTGGTGCTGGGAGTCATGTGATGTGATTTGTTTAGTACGTTTTATAATCAGTTCGCCTTTCCATGTATCTGTGATTTTAAATTTGATGTTTTTTGTGTGCCTATGTCTTGTGGACAGTTTATATGGTTTATATATGGGATGGATTTCTTGAGAAAAAACGACCATAGTCTAAAATATTGGCTCAAAATGGCCCTCGTTTTTTTTTAAGATTCAATGATAAAAATCAAAAACAAATCAAATTCGTTCAAAAAGACACAATTAGACGACGTCGTCCAACAACGACAAACAGCCAATGCAAGTCTAATTCTAATCCCATAAATCAAACATAAAAAGAAAAAGAAAAAAACAAACCCACCTCCAATACACACAACATTAGGGTCGCAATCGAGTCGAATGCCGTAATATTCTATTTGTATTCGGATGACAATCGAATACGAATACTCAAATACTTAATCGGATCATAAAATCGATTCTTATTCGAATTCGAATATTTTTTCGAATATTCGAATCGAATATTATATTCAAAGTCATCTTTCATTTTTTATTTAATAAAATATAAATAATATTATTTTTAAAATTTATATTGAATTATAATAAATTATATTTAAATATATATTGAATTATAACATATTATTTTTAATGTTTTAGTGAGTTACCATATATTATATGTGAATATATATTAATTATACTATATCTTATGTTATATTATTCGAAGCGAATAATTCGATTATTTTCGAATCGAATGTTGTGATTTCATATTCGCATTCGTATATTTCTCGAATTAAAATAATATTTTTATTCGGATTCGTATTCTAAATATTCGAATTCGAATCTTAAAATTTCGAATCGAACGCAAATCGAACAAAAAAAGTTCGATTCGTTTGCAACCCTGCACAACATCGAAAGAAGCCCGGAAACAGCTTTAAACTAATAAACCACATTGATTACCTTCGATAAATTCGATCTCTTTCTTCAAGAATCGAGTCCAAAAGTCTCAATCAAATCAACGTCCTTCTAGAATTTGCAAGTTGATTGTCGGTTGTTAAGAAACAGAGAGAATGGAGAGACGTATATCATTTGATTAATTCTGTTAAGATACAGAAGACTACTGGAGTATTATATGGACTACTAAGTACTAACTAACTATACATCAGTATTAGCAAACAGAGTCCTATGAAGAGAATAATTATAAATCCTCCAACGCAGAAGCTTCGCAATTAGATCCTTTCTGTCTTCAGATCTTCATCAGATTGCCGCGTTAATAAATCTTTATCCCCCCACAAGCTGAGAAGGGAAGAGGATCCCTCACGCCACGCCAAGCTTGGACAAAAGAGAGAACAAAGGAGCTGCCAATGACTTCCTAAAAATATCATATAAGTGCAAATGCGAAGATACGTGTAGAGGAACCAGATAACTACTGAGATGATGATGTCGCACGAAATGACAATCAACCTCCAAGTGCTTAGTCCGTTCATGAAAAACGGGATTCTCACTGATCTGAATAACCGATTTATTGTCACCCAAAGAGATATAGGGAGCGGTACACAAACCCCTAAATCAGCCAATAGATAGGAAAGCCATAAAAACTCTTTTGTAGTGGTGCTAAGGGCTCGATACTCTGCATCGACAGATGAACCTGAGACCGTAGGTTGTTGCTTGGTTTTCCAGGAGATGAGAGATGAGCTCAAGAAGATACAGCCGAATCGGCATCGCTGAAAGCTTCCAGTTTGAGACTAGAAACAGCCGAATAAACAAGCCATAAGATGGCTTTCCTTTGTGTTGAATTCAAGCCACGAAGATCACGAAGGTCATACACAAGCTCGCAGTTTAAAGGCAGTTTGAAGCTCTGATTAAAGCTCTCTGTTTTCATGCCTTTTATTAGCAGCGTAGTAGAATGATAAATCGTGAGTGCTAACAGCGTTTCCAGTAGTTGTATTGACAACAGTCACAAAACGCGCTCTATATAAACAGCGCCTTGTATCGACTAAATTTATCCATGAGAACTTTTAATTTTCGCGCCAATCTCTCTCTCTTCCTTCGTTTTCAATTCGTCAGTGTTTTTCACATGGTATCAGAGCAACTCTGAAACTCTGCTTCATCTTCTCCAATAAGATCAAAATTCAAGATCCTCTCAAAACTCGCCAAGAATGGCAGATTCGCCACCAACTACGGAGCAACATCCACCTCAATTCACAGAATCAATTTCTTCGAGCACAACAGCCCTGAATCTGATAAACGATCCCTACTTCTTAAGCAATGGGGACATTTCTGGGCAGCAGCTCGTTCACGAAACCCTGAATGGGAAGAATTACGCGACATGGAGCCGAGCGATGCTGATCGCCCTCATTGGCAGAAACAAGGAGGGATTCGTCAACGGCGACCTTTTGCCACCCAACCAGCTGATCAGAATAAAGTCATCTCGTGGCGAAGGAACAATAATATTGTAATTTCGTGGATTTTTAATGCAGTTTCGAAGGAGATCTCGGCTAGCATTCTATACAATTCCACAGCAAGGGAAGTATGGAAGGATCTTGAGGAAAGATTTTTGGACAATCAAATCGGCCCGGGTCTTCCAATTGAAGAAAGAATTAACCAATCTAGCGCAAGGGTCGAACAGCATTGGAGTCTACTTCACCCAGCTTAAAACGCTGTGGGATGAGTTGGCAAATTACCAACCTAGCTGCCAATGCACGTGTGGAGGAATCAAGATCATGAAAGACTACCTAAATGAGGAGCATGTTCTTGCGTTCTTGATGAGCTTAAATGACTCGTACTCACAATAAGGGGCCAAATTCTGCTCATTGATCCTCTGTCCTCAATTAACAAAGTTTTTAGTCTTTTGGTTCAGGAAGAAAGGCAAAGATCTATAATGTAGGAGCTATACAGTCCAAGGATGATCAAATCCATAACTTGGCCATGATGACAGCCAACAACACCGATCAAGACTGGCACAAGAAAGGGATCCTAAACCAGAGAAAGGATGCTGCAAGACCTCTGTGCACACACTGCCATAAGAGAGGCCATACTGTGGATGTCTGTTATCACTTGCATGGGTTCCCACCAGGATTCAGGCAGAACTACAAGCCCAAAGGTGCAAGGATCAATCAGTTTGCAGAGGACAGACTTACCAAAACAGGGCAGCAAGAGCCTCAACAATTCAGATCAGTAAAGATGGGACACCAAGAGCCTCAGCGATGTGGCCAGCCAGAGGATGGATTAGTGCAGCTTCAGCTCAATCCTTTCCAACTTGAGAACCTGAAAGCCTTGCTTAATCAACCTGCCATCAATCCGGGCCAACATACTGCCCCACATGCAGACAAGAACATTGGTATGTGCATGTCTTTTAACTTGCCAGAACTCAGTAATACAGCTACATGGCTGGTTGACTCGGGAGCACCAGACACGTGTGTGGGAATCTGAATTGTTTATATGACCTGCCAATATTGATGAATCAAATGTGATATTACCTGATAATACCATTATCAAGGTCACCAAGGCTGGCTCTTGCAAATTAGGCAGACATATAACACTGACTGATGTTCTTTACATACCTGAATTTCATTTTAATTTAATGTCTGTCAGTTTCTTGGCTAACCAAAGGGACTATAAGTTCCTATTTGAAGCTAATGGATTCTTGATACAGGATGCATCCCTTCGAATGATTGGCAAGGGTAAACTCGCAGTTGGATTATACTACATGCAATCTGATTCTGCTCCTTCCTTGTCTGTAAAGTCTGATTCTGCTTTACTCAGTAAATTTTCAGTTGACCTGTGGCATAGTAGGTTGGGTCACCCCTCTAGCAAAGTCTTAGACGTGTTAAGACCTGTTTTAGGGACAGGGAAGGATTTTCTAGTTCCTGTTGTAATTGTCCCATTGCGAAACAGAAAAGAAATCCTTTTCCCAGTCACAATAAGACAACTTGTTCACCGTTTGATTTGATACATTGCGATGTGTGGGGCCCTTCCACGAGCCTTCTTACCTAGGACATAGATATTTTGTCACTATAGTTGATGACCATTCTAGATTCACATGGCTTTTTATGATCAAATTAAAATCCGAGGTCCCTTCCATCATTGCATATTTTCTTGCTTTAATTGAGACTCAGTTCAATAGCAGAATTAAGGTATTAAGATCTGATAATGCCAAGGAATTTGACAGACTGAATTGCTTAAACAAAAAGAATTTTACATCATCGTTCATGCGTTCAAACTCACAACAAAATCCATCGTTGAAAGAAAACATCAACACTTACTTAACGTGGCTAGATCTTTATACTTTCAATCACAGATTCCACTTGCTTATTGGTCTGAGTGTGTGCTTGCTGCTACTTTCATTATCAATAGAATACCCTCTGTGACACTGGGAAACAATCCCTTATGAGCTACTCTATCAAAAACCAGTAGATTATAGCATGTTTAGAGTCTTTGGCTCCCTTTGTTTTTGTGCTACACTACCAGCAGGTCGAAGAAATTTGACCCCCGGGCCAGAGAGTGTGTATTTTTGGGTTATCCCACAGGAATGAAAGGTTTTAAGGTCATGGACATGAGCACAAGGGAGGTATTTGTCTCAAGGGATGTCAAATTTGAAGAATCTGTCTTCCCTTTCAGACAGGAAGGTGTTGTCCCTGATCCTTTCTCCAACTGTGTTCTGCCAAGATCCTATGATGTGCAGACAGCAGATGAAAGACCTGAGTTTATCCTTGAGGAGCCTGAGGCTGCCATACAGACTCACGAGAGGACATCACCTCCTTGCCAGCACAACCAGTCCAAGAAAACAATTCTGCCCCACAGACTGATGCAGATGTTCAACCCATTAGAAGATCAGATAGGACAGCAAGAACCTGCATACTTAAAGGATTATCATTGTACCAACCTCAGAGAAAGAAGAGTCTTGTATCCCTCTCAGAAGTTCTGACATACCAGAGTTTTTCAGACCAGTTTCAGTCTCATCTGCAATGTATCAGTGAACAGAGAGCCAAGATCTTTCTCCCAAGCCTCGAGTTCACCAGAATGGATAAGGGCAATGAATGCAGAACTTGAAGCCCTCAGAAATAACCAGACTTGGTCCATAGTCCCCTTGCCACTAGGAAGAAAATCCATAGGAAGCAGATGGGTATATAGGATTAAATACAACTCCAATGGTCAAATAGAGAAGCACAAGGCTAGGCTTGTCGCAAAGGGCTTCAGCCAGACAGAAGGTGTGGATTACATAGAAACATTTGCCCCGGTGGCCAAGCTCAACACCATCAAATTATTCTAGCTCTCGCAGCCAAGCTCAAATGGCATCTTGTCCAATTGGATGTTCATAATGCTTTCCTTAATGGAGACTTAACGGAGGAGGTGTACATGACTTGCCCCAAGGTCTCTCCTCAAGCAGCTCGAGTTCTGGACCAGGAAAGCTGGTTTGTAAGTTACACAAGTCATCTGACTCAAGCAATCTAGCAGACAATGGAACAGGACTTTCACTAAGGCTGTGATAGATTTTGGCTTTTTCAAACAAACTCAGATCACACACTGTTTTTGAAAGGAGAAGGAGATAATTTACTTGTCCTTCTAGTATATGTTGATGACATTATAATCGCAGGTCCATCAATCACAGAAATTCAGAAGGCCAAGGAGTTCTTGAAGGACTGTTTTAGCATCAAGGACTTAGGAGACTTAAAATTCTTCTTGGGAGTCGAGATTGCTAGGAACCCTGATGGTATCTACATCACTCAGCGCCAGTACAACCTTGCAACTCCTTGAAGACACTGGATATTTGGAGGCCAACCCACTTTCTACGCCCATAAGCCCGAGTAGCAAACTCACCTTCAGTAGTGGTGAACTGCTGCCAGATGCTTCCAAGTACAGAAGGCTAGTTGGGCGCCTTTTATACCTCACATTTACCAGACCAGATATCTCCTTTGCGGTCCACAAACTTAGTCAATTCATTGCATCACCAAGGACTGATCACCTCATGGCGGCTCACCACTTGCTCAGGTATTTAAAGGGATCACGGGACAAGGAATTCTTATGAGCTCTACTTCCAATCTGCAGGTTAAAGCCTTCTCCGATGCTGATTGGGGCGCATGTGAGGATACACGAAGATCAGTAACTGGGTATTGCACCTTCTTAGGAGATTCTCTAGTGACCTGGAAAGCAAAGAAGCAGCAACCGTGTCCAAGTCTTCTACTGAGGCCGAATACCGAGCACTGGGACTGCTGTTGCTGAGGTCTTGTGGTTCAAGCAGCTGCTCACTGAGTTAAAGATCACTATTGATCAAGTTTCCGTCATTTACTGTGATAATCTCTCTGCCCTAAAACTGGCATCGAACCCAAAGTTCCATGAGCGGTCCAAGCATATCGAAATCGACTGCCACTTCATCCGTCACCATGTCATGAATGGGACTATCCGGCTCTTACCAATTCGATCAGAACATCAGGTGGCTGATATATTTACAAAGCCCCTTACGGGTCCTTTACTACAAAGAATTCTGGTCAGCTGTCCGTTATCGACCTGTACCGTCCACCTTGCGGGGGGCTGTTGAATTCAAGCCACGAAGATCACGAAGGTCATACACAAGCTCGCAGTTTAAAGGCAGTTTGAAGCTCTGATTAAAGCTCTCTGTTTTCATGCCTTTTATTACAGCGTAGTAGAATGATAAATCGTGAGTGCTAACAGCGTTTCCATTAGTTGTATTGACAACGGTCACAAAACGCGCTCTATATAAACAGCGCCTTGTATCGACTAAATTTATCCATGAGAACTTTTAATTTTCGCGCCAATCTCTCTCTCTTCTTTCGTTTTCAATTCGTCAGTGTTTTTCACACTTTGAGATACTTGAGAACATGAATAAGAGAATTCCAGTAATCATTACAGGGAGCATGAACATGCTTGCTCAACTGTTGGACGGCAGGAGTGATATCTGGCCTGGTAGAGCAGTTGTCCAACGAATTTACGATAATGAGAGACATCAGTTAGAGGTGTACCTGTAGTGTCTGAAAACTAATGTCCTTTCGAAGAGGAGTTGAACTTGGCTTGCAACCAGACAGTCCAGCTGAGGCAACATATCTACTTGCGTTGACTAAGAAAAATACCATCTTGAGAGCGGGCGATCTCAATACCCAGAAATATTTTGCATAACCAATATCCTTAATGGTGAACTGATCATCTAAATAAGCTTTCACTGCAATCATAGCTTCTTTACACTACCCCTAATTAAAAATATCATCCACATAAACAACCAAAGCCATAAAGGACTGATTCTTAGAACAAGTTAAAAGACATGGATCATATGGAGACTGCATGAAACCATACCTCTGCAGCTGTGCGGTGAACTCAGCATTCCGAGCCTTGTTCCAAGCCGTAAAGAGAACGTTTGAGTTGACAAACTTGCCCTGGACCACATTTGTCATACCCATTCGGTGGCAACATGTATACTTCATCCAGTACCCATGTAAAAAGGCATTGTTGATGTCTAGTTGGTGTATAGACCAATTAGACGCAGCTGTCATAGCAACTAACAATCTCACAGTAACTACTTCGGCCACGGGAGAAAAACTATCAAATAATCTTCACCTTCGATTTGGTTGTAGCCCTTGGCAACAAGCTGGGCCTTGTACTTCTCAATGGTACCATTGGAATTATATTTTAATTTGTAGACCCACTTACTCCGAATTTCTTTCTTCCGAGGCGGAAGATCAGTAATTACCGAGGTCTTATTTCTCTCAAGAGCATCAAGCTCAGACCACGTGGCCTTTATCCAATTTGGATCAGCCGCTTGATAAAAGTTTTTGGTTCAAAGATTTTGTCCAAGCATGCTAAAAACAACATGTGCTCAGTGGTAAAAGTAGGTTGTAGAACAAGAGATTGATGAATGGGCATTGAATGAGAATGTTTGTAAGTATTGGAAGAATTTATGCTCAATAGGGCGTTGGGTGTCACACAGTCAATCATCCATTTTGGTACTCCTTACTCTAGTACTTTTGCTAGTCTCAAGTAAGTGAGGTGGAATAGAAATAACGTCAGGTGATTTGGTTAGTAGGAGATGGGTGAGATTCTATGTTAGGGAAATGTGGCTCTGGGGTAATTTGTGGTGCCTCAGGCAAGGGACAAGTGGATGAAGGTATGTTCTGGTCAATGAGTGAAAGGAAACTATCAGTATTTGGTTGTAGGGATGGTAAAGGTTGTATGTAGTCTGACTTTTTGGCTAGGTAGGGAAAATGGTTTCATGGAAAACGACATCTCTAGAGACCATAACCTTCCTGGTCACAGATCATAGACTTTATATGTCTTTTGACGTGGGTGGATACACTATGAAAACAGTAGGAAAGGCCCGCGCATCAAACATACATTTGTGAGGTAAAGTATTTGACGTGGGTGGATACCCTAGTAGACAGATTTGGTGGTTTTGAAAACAGGACTTCATAAGGACTCTTTCCCCTAAAATCATGGAAGGTAACCTGTACATGAGAAGTGGCCCAGAATTATTTGAAAGGGTTAATTACGTGTCAGGCCCTCTTAACATTTTTAAATAGTGTACAGGCCCCAATATAGTTTCAGTTAGAATTAAGGACCTACTTTTTAAATAATAAGAAAAAAATACACAAACTACGCGATATGACATATTTACCCCTAACAGATACACAATTTACAAACATATGTCATCGTCTTCTCCAACAAGCGAGCTAATCTTCAAGCTCGATTTCCACCTATAATCTCGACCTTCGTTAGCAGACGAGGAGGCCCGACCCTGACCTGTCGTCGTAGTAGAGCTCGACGGAGCTGACTTATTATTTTTTTTTCAAATCACTTAGCGACGTATGACACATCTCTTCTATTAAATAACAAATCGTCACACAAAAATACCACATCCTACATTAGAATAATGATTCATATATTGTTAATCGCACAGTCTGTACACAACCATGGATTGGGAGAAAAAGAACGAAAATCACAAACGACTAAAAACAGATGTAAACTGCATAAATCACGTCGTTATTGACTCAATAATGTAAAATAGACCTCAATTTCCCATGGGTACCTCGGATATATACCGATTACTTGCAAGAAAGGGTATTATAATTCCCTAAATGTGTAAAAAAGAAATACTTATAACATAGCAAAAAATAACAAATGTCTTATGGTTAATAACAAATGTTGACTTAGAAGTATCACGTCGCTGAGAGTAATAACGCCTTGTTTGTCGTAAAAAACACATTCTGTATACAACCCAATGGATCGGGGAAAAAGAACGAAAATCACAAACTACACTAAAAAATATATGAAAACTGCATAAATCTCGTCGTTATTGACTCAATAAGGTAAAATTGATCTCTATTTCTCATGGGTACCGCGAATTTATACCGATTAGTTGAAAGAAACAAATATTATATTTTCCCTAAATCGTGTAAAAAAGAAATACTTATAACATAGCATAAATACAAATGTCTTATGGTTAATAAAAAATATTGACTTAGAAGTAACACGTCGCTGAAAGGTAATAACACCTTGTTTGTCTTAAATAACACATTTTGTATACAACCAATGGATCGGGAGGAAATAACGAAAATCACAAACGACACTAAAAAAAGATGAAACTGCATAAACTCGGCGTTATTGACTCAATAACGTAAAATAGACCTCGATTACTCATGGGTACCTTGAATTTATACCGATTACTTGCAATTTATGTCGAAATCTAGATTCGATTTACCATTATATTCCGAATTTGCACCCTAATTAGACAAGCGAATTCTACCTCGTGCGTCGTCAATATCATAATGAATCCAACATTACATGTCGAAATCGGTTGGATGGGGCAGTCGAATTTTTTTTGTGCTCGACTCAGTGTAAGAAAAATATTCTGTAACTGAGTAACACAAAATTGTTGAAAAATAACGTGTCTGTTTCCTAAAGTAACAATATTCTGTAACTGAGTAACATAACATTATTGCAAATAACGTGTCCGTTTCCTAAAGTAACAATATTTGTAACTGAATAACATAAAAAAGATAATTTTACTAAGGGTATTTTCGTCAAATCATATTTTTTGGTCCTTCAGTCGAATTTTACCTAAAGTAGGTCCTTTAAACTTATTTATTTTGTACTAGGGCCTGGCAGAAAATTTTCCCTATTCGAAAGGCCAGACTGAAATAGCAGGGAGCAACTTGTAAGAGGTGTCTATGTTTTCTCTCAACAACCCCATTTTGTTGTGGGGTGTATGGTGTTGATCCTTGATGTATGATACCAAGATCCCTGAATAAGGACTGACAAGTGTTACTAAGAAACTCAGACCCATTATCCGATCTCAGGTTGTGACACATTTTTGATACTGTGTTTTGGCCATTTTCAGAAAAGTGGACACGATTGAGACTGTTTGGGCTTTGAACTGCATTAGAAAGGTCCATGTGGTTCTACTGAATCATCCACTATGGTAAGACAGTAATGTGCTCCACTCAAGGACCTTTTACTATTAGGACCCCAGATGTCCACATGTATCAATTCAAAAAGGTCAAAGGTTTGTATGGTACTGTGAGGAATGAAAACGACTCTGTTTGGCCAAGGGACATAAATGACATGGTTTGGAAATATAAGGCTTTGTATCAATAGTTGTAATTTTATTCATAACAGGATAGAGGGGTGACCAAGTCTCATATGCCAAGATCATGATCAACCGTTACAGCAATATTAGAAACAAAGAAATTCCTAGACTTAAGTTGCAAGGTAGATAGATGATTGACATAAGTACTGATGAATTTCATCATGGTGTCTGATGAAAAGAATTATTGTCTATGACATAGAGTCGGTTCATGAATTTTCCAACACCAATGAGGCGACTAGTCATTTGGTACTATAAGGTACAAAATATGACTGAGACAAAAAACAGTAAATTTTTGCATCCGTAGCAAGCTTATGCACAGAAAGCAAATTATATTTGAAGGTAGGTATATGTAAGCAGCCATGTAGTTCAAGGTTAGGGATAATCTGACACTTCCAATGTGTTTTAACATGTTGGAACAGCGCCATCAGGAAGAGTAACAAGTAGGAGGTGGGTTTACAGTGGTTCATAAGGTTCAATTCTGAGCACATGTGTCATGTTGCACCCTGTCTAAAAACCAAGAACTCATCAACAATTCACCAGCTATGGACTTAAGAGTTTGCAGTTAGTCATACCTGCAAAATCATGTATGTGTGCGAAGCTAGCATGCTCAAACTCCCCCTCCTTGGGCTTTCCTTCCATCGATTTGCCAGCATGCTATTTGCTTCATGTTGTTCGAAGATTGTTGACCACAGTCTGCATCTCTCCATTTGTATCGCCATTGACCCCTTTCTTTTCAATCACATCGAAAGGCGTTTCCACTTGATTTGCTTGGAACTTGAACTTCATGGCTGCTGACTCCGTACTCTCTTTGTTTCCTATCCACCAGTCTGAAAATCCTTTCAGATGAAAACATATGTCTTTTGTGTGACCACTCATTCTACAATGGTCACATTTTAACAGTCTTTTTGGCTGCTTTGTCCATCCTGAAGTTATTTTCTTTGTTCATGTGTTTGAAATTTCCCTTTTGCACGATCATCGCATTGTGGTCTGGTACATACGCAGTCAACAACTGAATTAATGTTGTTGTTCGACATTGTTGAGCATAGCACAAGCTCTTTTGACATCTGGCAATGGATATAGCATCAGAATATGATTCCTTGCAGCTGAATATCTATCATTTAGACCAGTTAGAAACTGCATAAGTTTTGATCTTCCTTCTCTTTCGCAACTTTATATTGCAGGTACAACTCTACAAGCACAGCCTCCACACATACATTCCTCAGTAGATCTATCTGTGCTAATCCCATAATCTTTTAAATTTAGTGTAATACACAGCTAAAGAGATTTCCTTGCGTCACGATGTCGATTTCTCTCTGTAGCTAATAATCTGAGGTTCGTTTCTGGTTCCATATCTATCCTTCATCTCATTCCACAATTCATAAGCATTATTAGCTAGACTGTACCATTGACTAATGCATTTGATATCGAATTGAGAATCCACGAAATTACAGTATCATTCACTCTGTGCCACTGCGCATAATCTGGATGACGTGCTGAAGGCATCGGATACGTACCATTAATGAAGCCTAGTTTGTTCGTTGCACTCATTGCACGTTTCATCGCATGACTCCCGCAATGTAATTTGAATTTGTGAGTTGCGACTGATAAACACAATGCCTATGTGATCGGATGTCAATAGAGTCAGAGGATGAACATAGCCTCCATAGTTTGCAGCTGAATTTGTTGAGTCTCCTCTCCTGCACTTGATTCTTCGTCTGCTTGAGTTTCTTCCATCCT
>JAPQWV010003544.1:0-40128 GCA_027422505.1 Craterostigma plantagineum
CATTGATATGCAGAATAAAATATCACCCCAAAATAAACACAGTAATGATATATCACATTGATCCACATCACAGTGATATTCACATTACGGTGATGCGAGTATCACTGTGCTATCACTGTGATCTTGGATCACTAGAAACAAACACCCCCTAAATGGGAAGATGCCGTCGTCATTCATGTTATTGGAGATTTTGGGACATGATATCACGCCTAGGGGTGGTTCGGTACGGTATACCGTACCAAAACTGTGAAACTGTATACCGTACCGAAATTTCGGTATCGAAAAAAATCATACCAATACCATACTAAAATTTCGGTATGTATCGGTATCATACCTTCAATACCATTCACACGGATGGTTTTTTACCTGTCTCGTAACTCGTTAATTTGTTGTTTTCGAATTTTAGTTAATTCAAACTCTTAGGCCCCGATAAGATGGATTATTAATACCAAATTTTCCAAAATAAAAAGATTTTTAATTCATAAAATAACCTTAAATAATTTACATATTTTAGTCAGTCTCCTTAGTAAGACAAAGAACTTTACATAACCACAAAATACAACTTTATATACAGATTAATAAAACGAAACGGCTATTTAAAAAAATTAGTGAAATATGGCGGGCCTCAATATGTTAGAAAGTTGGATATAATTAATAATTATGTGCTAAATAAATTTATGAAGATCCTTATTATATTTTTATCCATTTTATATTTTATAATATATGTAGGTGTGTGTATATATATATAAAATATTAAAAATTTTAATATTTTGGTATTAGGTATAATCGGTGTACCTAATTTTTAAAAATTGCATACCATTACCGTACCGCGGTACGGTATCAAACCTTACCAAAAACATCGGTATACCAAAATTTTTGATATTTCGCTACGTTTTGATACGATAAGACGGTATATCGATATTTCGGTATATTTCCCCAGCCCTAATAACGCACATATTTAGTAATTAAGCTCAACTATTTTGATTTATTTATTTCTTAATATACATCGAAATGTAAAATATTCACAAAACGCGGTTTAACAAGGGAAAAAAAAAATTTTAAAGTCGACGACGACAAAAAGATCAGAATCGGGGAAGCACGAACAAGAAACGGAAATTTCTGAAAAATTCCTCACCTGGTAAATCAGGAGTTCTCTGGATCCTGGTAAATGCTTTGCTCTTTTGGTTTTCTTTGTTCTCATGGTGGTGATTTATTATCCGTTATTTGGTGGAATTTTGTTTGTTGCTGCAAATGTTGGTAGCTTTCTAGGTGGAACTTTTCGCTTTTCCCTCTTGATGATTCGTTTTAAACCTATATAGGCGAATGTTGCTGTTTCTATTTAGAACTTGGTAGGCATCGATTCTTAGTCTGCCGTTGATTATAGCTTCGTCTTATTTTACTAACTTTGTGCTTCACAACTTTGCACGAGCAATTGCTGTATCAACTAGCCTGGCCATCTGTTGGATCTGTTGAATTCTGCGAATTCGTGCTTGTATTTCTGGTAGCCCTTTTTCAGTTGAAGATTTTTTCCTTGATTTGACTATTCAATCCTGCTCGGTGGATACAGAAACCATGGATCATTCATCCTTTTCCTAATACGAAAGAGGAATCTCTATCGAAGTTACCAGCATGTTTAGTTCAGTAACACGATTGTACTCCTTCGTCTATCTCTCTCCTTATTGTTCCTAACGTTAGAATCAATGCTTGTGATGAGTAGGTAAAAAGCCTCATTCACCCTCGTATATCAACAATGGACGGCAATACAGAGGCATCATCAGAATACTGGTGCCACGCGTGTTCCCAGGCGGTGAATCCAATCTTAGAAGTCGAGACAATTAAATGCCCCATATGCCTCGGTGGCTTCGTGGAAGAAATGTTCTCTGCCGCTGCCGAAGGCAACGATGCCTATTCCATCGAACCCACCCTTGATGGAGACTCAAACTCAGATCGTTCCCTTAACCTGTGGGCCCCAGTCTTGCTAGGCATGGTGGACAATAGGCTCCATCGCCGTAGGCTCAGGCGTAGAAGAATTCGAAATGGAGGACAACGACCCTGAGGACGACGACAGCAACCCCCCCCAACTCTTCGGCGAGCTCGAGTCACTTATGAGGAGGACGAGAAATAATGCTGCGCTTTTCCAGCTCTTGCGTGGCATAATAGCTGGAATATTGTCGGATTCCATTGATTCTGACAGAGATGGAGAACGAACGATTTTGCCGCGAATTGGTTATTTGGGGGATTACTTTGTGGGTCCCGGGTTGGATGTTTTGCTTCAGCACTTGGCTGAGAATGACCCGAATAGGTATGGAGCGCCACCTGCGAAGAAAGAGGCAGTGGAAGCCTTGCCCACGGTGAAAGTCGAAGAGGCAAAGGAGCAGTGTTCTGTGTGTTTGGACGATTTTGAGGTTGGTAACGAAGCAAAGGAAATGCCTTGCAAGCACAAGTTCCATGGAGAATGCATTTTGCCTTGGTTCGAGCTCCATAGCACTTGCCCAGTTTGAAGGCATCAGTTGCCTTGCGACGACGAGTCGAAGATTGGTAGAGAAGGAGGTTCTTCGGAGAATGGAGATGATGGAAGTGACAGTAGACAACAATTAGTACCTCTTCCATTGCGATGACCTTTCAGTAGTTTGTTGTTCTCTTCGTCTTCGGAGGGTGATGAGAACCCATATTCGTCGTCTTCTGGGTATGGACCTAATGCAGGTGAGGATTGATTATTTTTTTTAGCAAAATTGGGAGATGGCATAATACGCAAGTCGTATATATCTCTTCGGTTTCTTTCAAATCTTGGTGAACATGCTGCTGGTGTTTGAAGCAGAATCTGTTGTTTATTTATCGCCAATTTGTACAGTGTAGATACGAATACAGTAATGGGTGGGGATGATTGAAGTCTTGGGTTGGATTAAAACAAACGTTAGTCTATAGTAAAATTATTCTGAGGTAGTCATCGTTGACCAAAAATGCCTGAATTCTTTGTAATGTAGGTTTTCATAAGCTATTCCCACAATTATAAATTGGGGATGAACTCAAAGGGGTTTAAAATTTGATATGTAACACTTTATATATAACTAGTACTTTCCACATGCTCTATGCATGTGGTTAAAAATATAGTTATATTTACGTTATTTCAATATTGATATTTATAATATTTAATAAATGAAATATAATTTTACATATATAAAGTGAAAACTAATGTATTTCAGTATAAATTGCAATAACAAAGAAATTTAGAATTGAAATGATAACTATTAAATTAATTAAATTATAAATAGGTGACTAAATTGCAAATAAAATGACAGACAAAATTGACAGTTTTTAGCCATCGTAGACCATTTACAGAATAGATATTTCATCCATAAACAACAATCCATGTGTTTCAATATATATATATATATATATATATATATATATATACGCACAATGTGTAGATGGCCTTTAATTGTAACCCGTCAATACTTACAGAAATGTTATGGTGCTCACCTTGCGTGAGCACCATCCATGGGCACCTGTTGTGTGGCATTTTTTTTGCCACGTCAACATGCTAAATCAACATCCGACGGGTTCACTAATCCCATGTGTAGGTTATAGATCAATAAAAAATTCCATTATATGCTGATTTGGCGCGTTGATGTGGTTGGTGCTCACGAAGGTGCTCACGCAAGGTGAGCACCATAACATTACTATATATATATATATATATATATATATATAGATACTAGTGTAGATGGCCGCACAATGTGCGGCCGACTTTAATTGTAACCCGTCAATACTTAGAGATATTAGCAATAACTTAGTATTCAAATCAAACTAAGAGATATATTAACATGGATAATAGAGCAACCATAGTCAGCAAAGATATACAGGCACGTAGTTTACCAAACTTATTTACACAGTTTACCAAACTTATTTACGGGCACATAGTTGACCAAACCTATTTACTTACCTACCTTTGTGATATTACTCAAAAGCTTACCCACCATACAAGCTTATAAGGCAAAAGGGTGTTAGCTATACTATGCATAAACATAACAACAAAAGAGATGAAATTGTTACGTCTTGGCAGTTTTACCTTGAGCTGATGTATCATGATCAGGAGAATCGATTGCTTCCCTTTTCTTTGATGAAGACTCCGGTTCTCGTGTAACAAAGGCTCTGGACCTATAGGAAGTCGAGCGATAATAGTGTACTGGGTGGATGGTCCGACCCCTTGATGAGTATTGATATACTTTGATATGATATAATGATTGTGTGGCTTCTAAAGTAGTGTTGATCGCATGAGCATCAAATACGCGTACCTGAATATATATGTATAGATAATGAACTGCTATGTTATACGTTTCATCAGATAAAGTAACCCGAAAGCGTAACCTGCATGGAGGAATTGTATATGCTAGAAATACTCGCCAACCATGACATGTACTTAGTACTGTTACTTTGGCAATGGCGATTGGAATTCTTTATTGCAGTATAAGCATGAGAAGTCACATTTGTAGCCCCACAGGTTCTTCGACATTCTGGACAAAGCATGACATAGAGTGGTTGATATAACAACTGTCCAGAAAGATTTGACCTGCAAAACGTATGAGATGAAATCAACATGCAATAGTGAGAATTGTTGAAAGAGTCATATAATAGTAATCTAATGCAATGACACATTGTTTAAATTATATAAAAACTGCAACATATGATAATGTAATTTATATTATAATTGAGTAAAATTAGGGAAAAAATAATCAAAATCATAAAAATAACCAAACATAAAAGGTAAGTTTTCTGAAACAGTAATTAGAAAACTAATATTTATGACAAGATCTGAAATAGAACGGAGAAAAAATATAAGCAAAATGGCACCAAATAAGAAAACACAGGAAAAACATTAAGTTTCTCTATCCTTTGTGTAAATAGGTTTGGTAATCTACGTGCCTGAATATCTTTGCTGACTATGGTTACTCTATTATCCATGTTAATATAAGTCTTAGTTTGATTTGAATACTAAGTTATTGCCAATATCTCTAAGTATAGACGGGTTACAGTTAAAGTCGGCCGCACATTGTGCGGCCATCTGCACTAGTATTATATTAATACGCCTGGCCTGCCCTGCCTGATTAGTATTTCATGTATTAAATTCTTTTCCTCAATAAATCTAAATAGAGACGAAAGCTATTGTTTCAGAAAACTAATGCCCGGTGAATAAAAAAAATGTAATAATATCTTGATTTAATGTATATTAAAAGGATACGAATCAGAAATGGCAAGTAAAATTCATACATATTCTTTATTGGGGAATTTACAAAAAATACCCAATTATATAAAAGTTGCAAGTCAGTACCATCAGTATTTTTTTTTTATATGTAGATACCTATTAGAATAAATTATTTGCACATTGGTACCCATCCCGCCGCAAGGTACGTCATATAACACATTTAGGTACCATGCATAATCGCATTGTGGTACATAACACAATGAGAAATGGTACATCATATAACACATTAAGGTACCATATAGAAACATATATAGGTACCATATAAACGCGTGACGTGGTACGTAATACACATGTAAAAAGGTACGTCAAGACTAGGAAAATGTTACACACAGTCAAACTGGTACTTATATAAAATATTTCCTGACATGGGTACTGACTTGCAAGTTTTTTATACAAATGGGTAGTTTTATGTAGATTCACCTTCTTTATTTTATTGAATATTATACAAAAGAAAAGCATATATATTTGCTTCCCATATAGAACTAGAAGTCTCAATTTTTATGTACATATCAACAACATATTGTTGCAAAAGTCTTCCAGTGTGAAGTAAATTTGACTGATCATTTTCTCTTATCTGTAATTTATAGCAATAGTATTCGCGGCGTGACACATTCATTCTTCGATGCTTCCGTGTTCCGGAACCTATATCAATTTTCTTAATTAGTGTGCACATTCATAAATCGATAGAATTTTCTTATTTGTGATTGTACTAACCTTCAATTCAGCCAATAAGTAATCATTGGTGTCTCTGTAATCTGTTATATTAAAATTAATGTTTTCGTTGTCTGACAGATGATCATCACTGTTTCTATTTTTTTTGAAATATTATGATGCCAGCCTGGTTCTCCATAGGGAACATTAGAGGATATTGTAAAGGATCATAACAACCATAACAATATTTAATAATTTGAGGTTGATTATTCGTAGGATAAACTTGAATGTGTGGAGTAACATTACTATTTTGATTTTTTTATTCCAACCATATTACTGCAACTTGTTATGTAGTCGGCCTGTTAAACACTCCCTGATCAATTAAGGGATCCATATGCAAATCAATTTTATATAAATCAAGATTCTCTATGTTAATTAAGTTTCGGAAGAAATTTGCATATGGATTCCTTCTCATAACATTAGTGAATGCTTCAATAGCTTCCTTTTTAAAGCTTGAGTTAGTGGATAAGCGATTTGATATTTCATTGCCAGTGTCAAAGAAATATAACTGGAGGTGATTTAAATTGTCATTCTCAATTGGTAGTAACTGATTTATGAAGTGATATAATTGTCCCTGTACCCGAAATGTGTATATACCATGATTTCGTTTTGCTAATGCTTTATCATAACGCACTCCCATTGAGGTAAACACAAACATGTTATTATAGCAACGTATAAAATACGTATATGTTTGCATAATTCTGTATCTCCTAAGGATAAGCTCACTAATTCGGAAGGCATTTGTGTTTCAAGCAATCTCACCTGTCTTAGCGAACAACAAAAGGATGGTGGTTCCAAATATACTCGAACTGCACTACAGTATAAGCATTTAGTGGTAGGAGGTAACAAATCAGGTTCAATATTTGGGAGAATTGAATATTGATTTTGAGCATTTGCATTATTTTCTACTTTTCTTCTTTGATTTCTTTCTCGTATCCTTTCTTCAACACATACATGCTTTCTTTTTCGAGAATGTGAGATATTATCCATTGTTTATATTGAATTGGGAATATTTAAAGTAAATAACATATACATGAAAGATTACTCAATATATACCTTATTTGATCTGAACAGAGCTTCCGACGCAGCAGTAATCGATACCTAAAATAATGAAAAACAATCCCAATAAATATGGTTATACAAGTTGGGATTCAACAAATATGGATGGGTAAGTTGGGAACTAATCTGGATTTTTAATAGCATGAGACAATAGCATCAAATCTAAAATTGCAGGCGTTGTAAGAAAAAATATAAAATAAATGGCAAAGCAAATAATCAAACATTTATATGAGGATTAGCGGAGTTGACTTACACATCGCACTGAATTGAATAATCTAACCAATCATTTCTCCTCACTATGACTTCAAAACTAATTGTCATGAGTATCTTAAAATTGAAGAAGGAAATTTTGAATTATTGTAGGTAAATGGAATATTTTAAATTATATAAAAACTGCAACATATGATAATGTTAATTTATAATATAATTGAGTAAAGTTAGGGAAAAAATAATCAAAATCATAAAAATAACCAAACATAAAAAGGTAAGTTTTCTAAAACAATAAATAGAAAAATAATATTTATGATAAGATCTGAAATAGAAAGGAGAAAAAATATAAGCAAAATGGCACCAAATAAGAGAACACACATTAAGTTTCTCTATCCTAATCATCATCGTCTTCTCCAATAATTCCTATCTTTTTCCTTCCCCCCAAAACATCCATTTCTTATTTAGCAAGATAAAAAAAAATAAAAAAAAAATTAGACAAACGGAAAACAACGGCCTGCTCAAGCTTCATCTCTTTCTTTTGTTTTGTATTACGTTCTAAGTATTAGCTTTCTTTTACAGTGTTTTCCACTTTCATTACCAAACAAAATCGATGTCTTACTTACATAACTTGCTAATAACTTGTGTCGTACTTACATAACTTGCTAATCTCAACAACACTGAATAACAAACAAATAAAGCGAAATAAAGATCAACCAAAACAGATATACTGAACTCTATTTGGAAACTGATATCATCGATAGTTTTTATGAACTGTGGAGGATGTTGTATTTACTGTGCGGAGAGAGAATAACTATTTTAGTTTGTTTCTGTATAAAGATTAGGACAAGACACGTTTATTAAGATAAATAAATAAAATACAATGTACAAGCTATAAATGTCAATAGTGACGTAAGTAAACCTGTACAGTAGATAAAATTTTAGAAATAAGTATCATCCAAATCTGTTCTAGGTCATAGGCCCACTAACAATATTTTTATATTTGAAATTAAACTAATAAATATGCTTACTGTCAACCTGAAGATAACGTGAAATCAACACTTATATATAGTAAAGATATGTATGACACATGCAAATCAACTTCCCATTGTGTTCAATTTTGTTACCCTTGGGATTTTCGGCTAACGGACATTAACGATAAAACAACGCGAGAATCGGGAGGCGGGGAAATGACAAATGAGGTAAGGGCGGATGGCGTGACCTGAGGAAAGAAAGAGAGCCCGAGGAGACGGCTCGAGAAGGGAGGAGATCGTGGAAGTGTGGAGGGAAAAAGGTATTTCCCTCGGGAAGGGAGAAGATAGAGGCTCGAGCGGGTCAATTGGAAAGGTGAAGAGATCATGTTGAGGTGACTAATTGAGGAAGGTGAGATGACATCCGAGTAAGTTAGTTGGAGGACGCAAAGGAACCAGAGCAAGAAGGCCGACATGAAGCATGACGCGAATGGGGGTTGAGTAAGCCGAAGTCTCCGAGAAAGGAAGAGGGGGCTTGAACATAACAGTTACATCCTCGAAAAGAAGAAGCTAGAGGAGATACTGAAGGAAGAAGAGGAAACGAGAACGTGGGGTGGTGGAAGAGACCACGTTCTCCACAAGAGGTTCGCGAGAAAAGCGGGCCGGGGTGAGGACCAGGTCAAGGAAAGACGGAACGAGGTTATTATAAAAGGTAGTGGTTTAGTCATTTCCCAGGCATGCATTCGAAATAACTAAAAAATCTATTTTACGAGCCTAGCACCTATAATCACCCATGTTCGAAGATTTTAACTTAAGCATCGGGGCTTCACCGGAACCAACCCCGGCCCCCTTCTGACTTGTTTTCTGTTGAGCTTTGATTGTTAGGTTCGACGTGAGAAATCGTTGGAGCAAGAGAAGCCGCGCCAGAAGCTGTTGCAAGAAGTCGTTTTACGAGGAGGCAGCAGGAGCTTTGCCCTTGCCTTTGTTGAGAGCCCGAGTGACAGAGGGAGAAAGAGGAGCTTGAGAGGTGCCACCTTTCTTCATCTTTTCTTGAATGACGAGGAGGTCAGCGAGATCCATGCGTGACTCTGGCGCGATAAGCAAATCGGTCAATAATAAAGTAGAACGAGAAAAGGAGCAGGCCCGAGAGGAAAGAAAGACTCCGCAAATATACCTAAGTCCTCTATTACTATTCCTTTTGAGCAAAAACTGAAATGGCGTAGCAAATCATTCTTGACGAGCTCGGGAGCGCTGAAGCGTCTGCGCCCGAGAACTCTCTACCTCTGAGTCGGGAGTGGGAGGAAGAGGAGTTGACACGGATATGGCCTCAGGCCAATCATCGACGGTATCATTCTTGGGACTTCCCTCGGGAGACCTAACGAAGAGATATTTACTCATCCACCCTTTGTGAGAGGAAGGGTTCCCGAGGACGAATTCTTCTGAAGCAGTTGACGAAAAGAAAAATTTGCCGTGCGCCTTATGGTTAATTTTAGGAATGATAAGATGAGAGGAACGAAAAGAGGCATCTGAAAATATTTAATAAGGCAGCTAAGGAGAGGTGAAGACTGAAGGAGTTCGGAGTAAGTTAGCTCGGGGAAATATGATAATTACAAAGATCAACTATGAATTGGGGAAGAGGGAGGCGGAGTCCCATATCGAGTTGGTCTAGATAGAAGGTGTGAAAGCCCTCAGGAGGCCCACTGACCACTTCCCGAGGACCCGGGATTCTCACCTCGTATTCGGGGGTCAACCCGGCCCGATCTATGATGGTCGGGATATGAGATTCCCGTAGGCTGGAAATGTTCACTTCGTGCCATGGGAGTTTGATTGACTCATGAAAATCCTCCATTTGAAAGACCCAATCTTCTAAAGCTTGAAGATGGTTTTTTCTTCGCGAAATCCTACAAGATGAGGGGGTGGAAAATATCCAGGTCAGGGAATTGGATAAAGCCTGCGCGGCGTCGAGAAATGAGGCTAAAGACCCAAATGTTGAAGGTGATACAGGAAGATTCCGGCGAGAAGCTGGGGAGGAAGGCGGCTGAGTCGAAAGAGGGGAAGTATTCGTATCGTCGTTCCCAACAGAAGACCACTTACTGTTAGGATCGGTTAACGCGTTTAGAGGGGGTGAATAAATGCTTGTCGCTTTTTCGGCACTTAACTAGTTAGGGTCAATACCGGTACTTGATAATTTTCTAAGTGTAACGTGCGGAAACGGGTCGGTCGATTTTGAATCAAGACCGATGATAAACGTGATGCGTTTGTGTGTGTGAAGGAACACCGGTTTGTTTCTGGAAGTTCGGAGTTAACTCTCCTACGTCTCCCCTTCTTCCTCGTAAGGAAGGTTCACTAGATCTTCAGTTATACACTACCCAGCTGCCCTCAGCTTTAATCTAATGAATCACCTAGGCAGTCGTATAATACAATCCACCTACTTCAAGAGCTTGTTAAAGTCCCTTGGAAACAACTCACTTACCAACCGAAACTGGTCTACGTACAGTGAGGACAACACCCAAATAACTCGCTTAAGAGCTTAACAGTTTTTCACTTGTTTTTCACTTTCAAGGTTAGTCGTCATTTATCTTCATCACGCCTCTCTCCTTTTTATAGTTGAGCTTGATGAAGGAAGCCGTTGTGAGATAGCTCCTTGTACCGGACTGTGCATTAAATGTTATTTACCCAAATGGGTACTGTCCGGTTTCCATAGCAGTTTGCGCTATGCCATTTCCTTTGTCCTTTTTTAGCTTGACTTGACTTCAACTTGGCTTTTTCCAGGCGGCCTTGCATTAAATGTTTTATCATAAGTCTTCAACATCCCGCCTTGAATAATTTCGAATTTTCGTCCACGTGGAAGGTCCGGTATCTGCACTCTGGTCTTGGCAGTTTACATCCGATTTCTGGTGCTGTTAGGAATTATTTATTGTGTTCAATTAATTATTTTATCTAAGCCTTGTAATTTTATTTAAGTGAACTGGGCTTTTATTTGTAAACCCAGTGAGCTTATTTGTAATGGGCTTTCATGAAGCCCAAGTACAATATACCAACATGTGGTATATGTACTAAAACCCTAACACACATTAAGTGTGTCTTGTGTGTGAGAAATACAGATAAATAATTTTTGTGAGAGAAGCTCCAAACCCCTCTCAAGAACACGCACGCACGCCCCCACGATAAGTTAAATTCTTCCCATTATTTTCGTGGTTAAAATGCTAGAAATGTGTTTTAGTTGGATATACTGGGAATAACAATTGGTATCAGAGCAAAACACGTTAGGATTTGAGCAAGTTTCAAAATTTTTTGGGTTTTCTTTTTCAGTTTCGAATTTCTGGCAATTTCTTGAGTTTTTGAGTTGATTTTACTGATTTTGCAAGCTCAAGAAGTAATTAGGCTGCGCTCGAGTGATTCTCAGTGTTTACCCAACTGTTTTCAGCAAAATTGAGTTTGATTTGGGCTAAAATTCCACTCTGGATTTTTTTTTTCAGTTCTTCATTTTCTGGCAGGATTTTCGCACGGCTTTCGAATCGCCCGATTTGCAATTACGGTTTTGATGTCCAAATCGCCCGATTTGGTTCAAAAAAAAAAAAAAAAAAACACACGCCGATTTCTCATATTTACTTGGTCAAAACAATTTCTTTTCGGTCAAAAAGCACTCACTGGGCTTGCAATCATAAAAAAAATTAATAGAACAAAACAAATCGCCCCTCCCTAAACAATCGGCCACTCTTTTGTTCTTGGTCAAACAATTCCTTTTTGGTCAAAAAGTAGAAGCAACATGGTGAGTTGTTGGTGAGTCACAATTTCTTGATTGTTCCACTCACACATTCGATAGTGACATTAATCAAACCACAATCGGCCGATTTCTTTTATTGGTGATCTCCCATCGATTTGTCACTCATTCAATAGGCTACTTCTTTAAATACTCATAAATCGGCCGATTAGTTTTATTTTCAGTACACCACTTTACAAATCGGTCGATCCCAATTCAGACACTCAAAACAATCGCACGATTTTAATCAATTCACTGTAGCAAAGCATGCACTTGTTTCTCAAATAGCAAATCGACCGATTCTAATAGATCCACTGTAGCAAGCTCAAATCAGACGATTTACTGTAGCAAGTTCAAATCGGACGATTCACTGTAGCGATTCGCTGTAGCAAGTTCAAATCGGACGATTTCACCGTAGCAAATTCGCCCGATTTGAAACCCTCGGCGAATTTCAGTCCTTTTGACAAACAATCGCCCGATTCTGATCTCTTTGAACAGCAATTCGTCCGAATTAAATTCGGTGAATCTTCACTTTGCAAATTCGCCCGATTTTTGCTATCGATTTCAAAACTTAGAATTTTTAGTAAAAAAAAAATCTTCATCATTCGAAACTTTAATGGGGAAATCCAGTTCTCACTAAATCATTCTTTGAAATTCACACTTAAAAGTTTTGATCACAAAAAAAAGGGAAAAAACAAATTTGAACCCAACAGTTACAGTCTGTTTTAGGCCTTTTTTTGAAAAATTTCAAAATATTTTTTCCGGGTCCAAATATATCGGTGAAACAACGTTTTTGTAAAGTTTTGAAAGCAAATCCACAAACGTGTCAACGATCACATATCCAACGATCTACTTAGAACATTCAAGCATATTATAGAAAAAGACTTGGCATTTTCTCGAAGTTTCGAAATCATCACACAGTCTTGGGTGTACACCAAAAGTTTTCAACGCTTAAATTCTGAAAACTTCGAATCAATGGCACCCTTCCACAACTCCCATAGTAAGAAAAGGGCAGAGCCAATCAAATGCTATAATTGCAGCAAACCTGGGCACACGACTATAGACTGCTTTCTAACCAAAAAGAAGGGTGAGGAGTACTACTCCAGAAAATTACGACGGATTAAGCAAACAAAAGCTGGAGTAGCTTTGATGGCAGAACAAGACAGCTGGCTCGATGAAACATCTGAAAGCGAGCAAGAAAATGTAGCCAACGTAGCCCTAGTGAAAGGAGCTAAATCAGAAAAAGGACATGGAGGCAGACGATGGTGGTAAAAACGAGGAAGCATATTCAGAAAGGGAGGTAGAATCTATAGACCCCCTTTTCTATTCGAACTCCAAGAAAAATTTACGGCTCTTCATAGCAAGTTTATGTCAGTAGAAAATGAACTAGCTAAGACTATAGTCGATCTAGATATGACACGTGAAAACGTAGATAGACTAGAAACTAGCTTAGCTAATTCCGAAGCCAATTTAGCTGAATCAGCGTCAAAAGTCATTGACTTAACTAACAAAGTCTCAAACTACGAGCAAACAACAATCAAATGTGTTGATCACGAGAGGACAATCAACGACTTGCAAGCACGGTTGATAACAATTATCAATGTCTGCGCAGGCAGCTTCAAGAGATGAGTAATCTTGATTGCCTGCTGGAAGTAGCGCAATCAAAAATTGACAGTCGCGGCGCTGAAATAGTAAAGTTGAAGACACAGGTTAGCGAGCTAAACTCTAAATTGACAACTTGCATCGACGAGCGAATTAATAAAACATGCGAGTTCGATCTCCTGAATAAAGAACGTGTAAAACTGTATGCTAGGATTAAAAAGCTAGAGGACCTCTTAACAAAAAGAGGACAAACAGATCGAACGATCTTCTTGAACCAGCCTAAGGACACAGAATTCTACAATCCACGTGCAGGTCTAGGCTTTGTTCCAAACCCTACTCTAGCTGTGAAGAAATCCCTAAATCCAAATGATCCGTATGATATTAGCTATTTAGGGATTAACATGCCTAAATTAATGACATTCACACCAGAAAGTGATGGAGATAGGAAGACAGGAGTAGAAATTCCACTTGACTATGAAGCTATGAATAATAGCTACAAGACAAGGGAAATACCTTTGTCTGATGACTACTTAGATGCTCTTATTCCCCCTTCAACACCAATCATCCTCAAGAACACGTCCCGTGACTTAGCACAGTCCAGCCCCTCTAGTGCATATATCCCACCAGCAATTAAGGAAATATCTGACTTGCGCTCGACCCTAGAGTCCGAAAAGATTGTTTTTCAGGTAGAAAATGACGTGCTATTGACAATAATTTCCTCACTCGGAAAACAAATCAATAACATTATAGCTTCAACGTCTCCACAAATATCTTTAGGTGAGTCTAAAATAAAAACTCTAACCAAGCCTAGGACACTAAGGAAGTAGAATGCATCGAGAAAATCAATGCGTACCAACTTATCCTCGCATGCACCTACAGGTAAAATTTTAAATAGAATAAAAGGAAAGGAGATAGCCACAGGCGACGACCTATTATTGAAAATTGTGCTCCTTCTTTTAAAAAGAAGGAGGCAATTAAATTTAGAGCATCATGTTCAAATTTGCATAGTAGGCACAGTCACAAGCTAAATCTAACATTGCCACATCTCCATCCATGATTTCATTTTCTGAACCTGTACGAACATCTATGCTCTCTAATTTTCACTATTCTTATGATGATGCACTAGCCTTAAATTCTCGTTTTAGATTAGCAAATTCACGTACAACCAAGAACGACGAACGCTTCTTTGCTAAGTTAGGCACACAAACTCAAAAGGAGAAGATTCAAACGAACAGAAAGATAAAGCCTACACATTCGTCTCCCAAGTCCAGTTCTAAACTTGACAAACGAGAAGATCACAAAAGCATCCAGTCAAAGCACCCTAAGACTGAAGCTAAAGCTAAAGTTTTGGGAATTAAGAAAATCTGGATTACAAAACAAGAACTTAGAGCAAGCACTAGCCTTTGTTATCCCTTAGGAATTAGAAAGATTTGGGTTCCTAAATCAACAATTAACGCTATAGATAAACCTAAAGTTGACTTAGGACATAAATCTATGAAAGACGCATGCATAAACTCTAGATCTAATACGAAAGGACCCATTCTTAGATGGGTACCAAAATCTGCTTGAGATGTTTTGCAGTTTCCAGCATGGGTAGGTACATAGAGATGGTTACTCCACACCTGTGACTGGTTGGCGACGCGAGTAACCACGATTATCCCTCACGTATGGTACCTGAAGCAGCCCCACATACGTGATTAAGGGATGGGATGCGGACAACTAAAACCACACTGACAAATTTGGTAAATTCTAAATATGCATAAAATTACATGTTCGTAGTTCACTGTATTTTCAATATGCATATGTGCTCAAATGAATAACATATCTACTATGTTAGTAAAATCTAGGAAGAACTGCATTTTATTCTGAAAAACATTTTCAATCCTAGTTTACATGATTAAGTAATGTACAAATCAATTTATTTAGGGGGAGGTTTTGAAATATTTCGTCAATTTTACCTTTATAAAATTTTGAACTGAAATTTCAAATTAATTTATGTTTTTCTCGGAGAACTAAGAATCGCTCGGAACTGCTTTGGATTTTATTTTAATTAATTGACCGAGCCTATGAATCGCCCGATACTGAGCATCGCTCGAAACTTCCTTTGCAACTTTTGAATCACCCGAACTTAAGAATCGGGGAAATATTTTTATTTATTAAAATATTTCTTTGCTTTAAGTTTTTATCTGTGAGGTTCAAATTCCCAAAACTTCAAATATTGAGGGGGAGTAGATGTGTTTCACGAACTAGTCTTTAAACGATTTTGTACATCCTTTTAAATGAAAAAAAAAAGAAAACAAAAAACACTTACAACTCAAATACGCAAAACACCTTCAAAATGCGAAAACCACTTTCATCACACAATTCATGAAAATTACATCACCAAAATACATAGATCATTCTCAAAACCCAGTACGCTTTGTAAGGACCCAAAACAGAACATCCATTAAAGCAACAGATAAACACGAAAGAAGAAAGAGCTCGAGAACCAACATCTAATTGCGTTTAAAACGACGCCTTAACTCCGCATGTTCCTCGTTCTCTTCATCGTCTTGCTTCTTTCCAGTTCATTTCCGTCAGCTAGATTTTTTTTGTGTTATGGCATTACTGTGCTGCTCGAATCGTGTCTATTTATAGGCGTAAATCGACCAACGAAATCATAATAGTCCCGACAAACATGATAAATGATATCGACGGATCTTTGACTTGAGAGCTCAGCGAGCGCCGCGAGTGAAACCGATGCTTTCGTCGTTGTTTATTGGATTTTGCGTCACATAAATCGACTTTGAAAAACTAAGTTGATTTGACATTTAATTTGGGAAAAATTTTGAACTCTGTGTTACATATTATTGAAAATCTCGCATATGTCAGTGTTAGGGTGATTTTACTCAGATTTTCTTTAATTGATTTTTTGAGTCAATTTTTTTTTTAAAAAAAGTTTCATCATTCTCAAAATTGCCCGATTTCAACATAATCTCTCGGCAATTTCAACTACTTCTAAATATCCTCTGCGATTCTTCAAATCGCCCGATTCCTCAGTTCGCCCGATTCTCAATCGATTCAATTCATCGGATCTATCAAAATTGCTGACACAATCACTTTCCATCAAATACTAGAATCGCCGAATTGTCAAATTGCCCGATTCATCAAAATTGCCCGATTTCGGAATCGACAAATCACTTTGTTAAAATACCTCTCGGCGATTCTTCAAAATCGCCCGATTTATCAAATCGCTGGATTCTTCCAATCACCCGATTCCTCAATCGATCGAACGTGCTACAGTGCATCTTATATATATATACCAAATTCGCCCGATTTTCATCTTAAGAACTAGAGTTTCGCGAGTTCAGTTCCCGTGTCATTAAAATTCAAGTTTCACGAACCCTCTTCAGTTCGAGAACCACAGCTCAATTCGCGGGCCAATCCAAATTCCAATTTGCGACTCAAAGACTTCAAATTCTTTCGAAGACATACATCTTAGAAAATCATTTTCGCATATGGGATTTTTGGCACAATACTTTGAAATCTTCGAAACTAACAGCACCACACATCTTCGAACTCCTCATTTTATGAACTCGGTATCCTACTTTGAAAATTCTTCCAAAACACCTAGTGGTCATCCACACCTCCCAGCATGCATGGTATCTCGGGTTGCTCCACTTGACTGGTAAGAGATGCGAGCAACCACACCTCCAAGCGTGTATGGTATCTCGGGCTGCTGCACAGACACGACTGGTTAGGATGCGAGTGTTAGGGAGTGTGCCCTCGGATGCCATACGAGGACTAGGAATAGTATGGGCGCACAATGATGTATAGGTCAAATAGAAGTTTTATTGTATATACTGTTAAATAAAGTAGTGAATATTATTTTCATTATAATAAAGGCATTATTATTTATTTATCGAATTTAAAGTCTGCTTGGCATCTGGCGGTGCGATAAATAAATAACACCCAATGTTTTGAGTTGGACGTCTGATTCTCGTGGGGACGAGGGAGGAGACACCGGACGGTCCTTATCTCAGCATTAAATAAAAAGTCCGTAAGTCTAAGGATTCTAGGTGGGTGACTAGATATCCGAATATGACTTATTCATTGACGACCACATAGTATCGGTAGTGTCACCGATTACCTGAGAGGTTGTGGGTCGTGATGGAGATATCGGTGATCGGAAGATCGCGTATTCGGACATTCGGCTCGTATTCGTCTCGATCACATGACTAGGATGTTGTCAATGATTGAACGAATGACTATAGCAGCCTCAGACCGATAGGGTCACTGACGGATTTGCTTTCGCGATTTCGGTTGTCGCTAGTTGGCTAGGTCCGCAAGTGTTCGGAAACGGGACACGGGCCAGCGACGAAACGCAACTGACTTTACGGAGGTGATTGCCGGGCTTTGACTGCTATCGGGATTCACTGCCTATATTCGTATAGGTTAACGTCCTATGAGGTAATTGGAGAACGACGATTGTAAAGCCTTCGGCCGAAGCTTGGAAAGCTCGCTCGTATTAGATACGGAGCGAATTAAATAATCGGTTGGGTCTCGATTATAACATAGAGTTAGGTCAGTGAGTTTGACATTTACATGGCTCTCACCTAACCGGGACGCATGTGAAAGGCGTAAGAGGTATTTAAATGTATACACTGTAGTCGGTTCGCCCGAATTTCGATTAGATCAAAATTCGTTCTCAACTGGGATCTGTTCGGTACCAGGGCGGGATAGGCTAGGCGATATACCGTGACTCGTGGATTCCTCCCTGCCAGTTGAGACGGACCTAGAGAGTCGCGCTTAAAAATGGTAATGAACTTGAACGAAAACGGCGGGCTTTTCTCTAGAACCTAATGAATGGGATTCGTTGAGGTAGTGGCATAGTTGACACGAGGTGTCGGTGATTTAGTTAAATTCGGTGACGGTCACGGGAATAATTAGGACTTGAGATTGTCTTAAGTGCTTAATTAATAAACTAAATGAGGCTCAATTGTAATTAAAATAATTAGATTGGATTTAATTATTTTATTACTCAAAATTGAGGGACTAAATTGAGAATTTAAAACCTAAAGGGCCTACATGGAATTACTTGAAATTTTGCATGGTCTTGGACATGTGGAGAATTCCATGGCATGCCACATAAGTTGAGGTGGCATATGACTCATTCTTTGAGTCAAGACAAGTGTCACACTTAAATATATAATAAACTAACCTTAGTGGAGAAATACTACAAGGAAAACAAGACACCTTATTAGCTTAGGTGTAAACAAATAAAAATACATGCATAAATGAGAACAAGGTAAGGTGAGATGCTAAGGTTCTAAGCAATTGTACTTGGTACTTTGCTTTCAACTTGCCACAACTCTTAATATAAAAGGCTAGAGAATAAGAAAAGAGTGTACTTGGTACTACTTAAGTCACTCATTAAAGCCACGGGATCGTTCGACGAAGCTCGACGCCCGAACCGAACTGCGTCTAGCCATCGTGAGCAGACTCGGAGGTTCGATCAAGGTCATACCGGCGTGACAATCTAGCCCGGAAGCCCCGGGAGCAAGACGAGGCGCAGCGACTCTCATCCGAGGTGTAAACACGTACGCCGAAGGTATATTTCGACCCTACTGATTTGATTTTACGAAAAATACCAAACGACATCGGAATGATTCGAAAGACCCCTCGTCGTGATCGTTGGGAAGTGTAGAATCAATCTGGAAATTTTGGTATTGATTGGAAATCATTTCGTTTGTCAAACTTTCGAAAGACTGCAGACTGCCGCTTTAGTCGAATTGATAATTTCGAACCACTGATTTGATTTTACGAAAAATACCAAACGACATCGGAATGATTCGAAAGACCCCTCGTTGCGATCGTTGGGAAGTGTAGAATCAATCTGGAAATTTGGTATTGATTGGAAATCATTTCGGTTGTCAAACTGTCGAAAGACGGCAGACTGCCGCTTTAGTCGAATTGATAATTTCGAACCACTGATTTGATTTTGTGAAAAATACCAAACCACATCGGAATGATTCGAAAGACCCCTCGTTGCGATCGTTGGGAAGTGTAGAATCAATCTCAAAAATTTGGTATCGATCGGAAATCTTTTCGGTCGCCAAATAGTCAAAACACTGTCGGCTGCCGCTTTGTTCGAACTAGTTTGGAACGAAATTATTAATTCGAATAAATTTGTAATAAATTCGAATTTAGGAAATTCGAATTAGACGTGGTCTCCTGAGGCTCAGGGCAGTATCTTGAGCCCTCGGAGAAGCCGAAGGGCGCTAGGTCAAATTTAGATGTTGGAAATCGAAAATTTGGCACCCTACGCGCTCGGTTTCAAAACGCGCTTCCGCTATCGCCACGTTGAGCTGTTGGGGGGCCGACGTCGATTAATCGGGCCTACCCCAACAGTGGTATCAGAGCTATGGCTCATGCATGGTTCGATCGAAGGCCTCGAAAGCCGATGTGGCGAACGAACGGTCGACGTAGTTTGGAGACTATCGTCGCTCGTGACGTCGGTCGGGCACCCGGCGTCAAATTCTGTGTTGCATGTTTATGTGGGACATTTACGCGGGCTTAGGTTCTAACCGGGTTATTTGTTTAAGGGCCGTTTGCTGCCCCCCGGTATGTACATGGATTACGGGTTGTTCGGGAAATAATTCCCCCCGTGTGTATTTTATCGCTTTATTAGATAAGTTAGATAAAATGGCGGCCGTTCGATGCAGGCGAGATTGGAGGGTTCGACGACCCGCGTGACGACGAGTCGACGTTTGGAGATCAAAGACCTGGTCGTTTTATACGACCCATGTAATAGGACCAGTTTAGAAATAGCCCGTGCATTTGTCCATTTAAATTGCTTTCCTAGGGTTAGGAATTTAATTAACGCATTTATGTGCTCGTGCTTAATTTTTATTTGCTATGAGAATACAAACTCCCATAAAATACTAAGTGAGTAAAGGGATTGGATGCCCTGTCTTCTATCAAGCTCGGGTTAAATTGTTACGAAACCTAAATGCAAGGTTTGGTTCCGGGTATGCCGGCGCCTTGCATTTGTTTTTCGTTTCGATTTGCTCGTGTGCGTTAGCGCCGCTCGCCAAGACCACACTGTGCGGTAAAACGTACGGTTCAAGTGTGCGGTTCTGAGCAAAGTTGATAGGTCGCACTTAGACAGTCATACCGCCTTGTTCCGGATTTACCGGCGGGGTCCCTGACTGAGACAAAGATAGTTGAGACTTTGACGAGGTCGAATTCGTGCGGAGCACGACTTCGTGGGCCGCTGCAACCAATAAAACGACGAGGTTGAGGTTGCATCCGCCCACGGGGACATCAACTCCACTATCGAAGTTATCAACGAAACTTCCAAAACATCCAATGGGAGAAAATGGTGTTTATGAAAAGATAGTGGGAGTCAAACGGAATAGAAGTCCTTGTTCGCGTTTGATGATCTATACAAACGACTTAATATGCCTTTTATTTTCTGCAGCTTTTTCTCTCAGTGTTAATTATGTCCACCGCTTTAAACATACTGCTCAAGGAGAATAGGTTGACTGGGTCAAACTATTCAGACTGGCTTCGCAACCTGAGAATTTTCCTTCAGATTGAGAACCTAGTGTATATCCTTGACTCCGAGTTGCCGCCGGCCCCAGGGGCGCGGGCAACCGAGCAGGCTCGTGCCGCTTATGACAAGCGACTGCGCGACGAGCAGCTCGTAAAGGCTCATGTCCTCGGATCGATGAGTAACACGCTGCAGCGTAGCCATGAGGGCATGGCTGATGCTCGAGCGATGATTCAGCATCTGAAAGAGCTTTACGGTGAGACGTCAAGGACAGCTCGCTATGCGGCTTCGTCGCAGCTCTTCCGATCGAGGATGTCTGAGGGTGAGAACGTTGGCGAACATGTTATGAACATGATCACCATGATCGAGAGATTGGAGACTCTCAATTTCCGATTTGATCGGGAATTACAAAACGATCTCATCTTGCAGTCTCTGCCTCCGTCCTTCAATGCGTTCATAGTGAACTATCATCTGAACGGCATGACGCTGACGCTTCCTGATCTGATGAATCAGTTAGCGACGGCGCAAGGTCAGATGAAGAGGGCAAAGCAGACTGCACTTGTCGCCACCTCTTCGAAGCCCCAGAAAGGCAAAAAGAAGAAGGGCAACAAGCTCAAGCCAACAGGGAAGGTTTCTAAGAAGAACAAATCTTCTGGGAAATCGAAGCAGACCGGTGTAAAGCCGACGGATAGGTGTCTGCATTACGGTGCGCTGGGCCACTGGAAGCGGGACTGTCCGAAGCTCAAGGGTGAGCAGGCTGCGTCAGGTAAGGAACTTAATGTTTTAGAAACAGTTTGTTCATCATCTGTATACTCTACTTCCTGGATATTGGATTCGGGAGCTAGTACTCACATTTGTGTGTCCACGCAGGGTCTGGGACCAAGTAGAGCGCTTGGGGAGCGGGAGATTGAGGTTAGAGTGGGAAGCGGGGATAGTCTCTCGGCAAGCCACGTCGGATCAAGATCTCTTGTTTTGTTATCTGGGCATGTGTTGCGTTTGTACGATTGTCTTGTACTCCCGAGGGTTTTTAAGAACATCGTCTCCATTCCTGTTTTGAGCAGGAATGGTTATGTATTTAACTTTAATTAAAATACATGCCACATTATGTATCGAAATAAAAATGTTGGCAACGCGACACTGTTTAATGGTTTGTACTATTTAAACACCCAGAACGACGTATCTGTGAATACTGTCACAAACAAACGAAAGTCAGGAATAAATGCGAGGTACCTGTGGCATCTTCGATTAGGGCATACTGGAGAACGCAAGATCCATGAGTTAGAGAAAAACGGGATTTTGAAACCGTTGGGATCAGATCCCTATCCGACTTGTGAGTCGTGCCTCCAAGGTAAAATGACCGATCACCCTTCACCGGGACATTTAATAGAGCCACGGAAATTCTCGGTTTGATTCACACGGACGTTTGCGGGCCATTCAATGTGAAGGCTCGGGGTGACTTCCACTATTTTATTACCTTCACAGATGATCACAGTCGTTACGGACTCGTGTATCTGATGAGGTATAAAGCTGATGCACTTGAAAGGTTCAAGGAGTATAAGGCTTTGGTGGAAAAACAAACGTCGAAACTCATTAAAGCCATTCGATCGGATCGAGGTGGCGAGTACATGAGTATCGAGTTTGACCAGTTCTTGAAGGAGAATGGTATATTATCACATATGACTCCGCCCGGCACGCCACAATTAAATGGCGTGGCCGAACGTAGAAACTGAACTTTATTAGATATGGTGCGTTCTATGTTAAGCTATACAGATTTACCAATGTCATTGTGGGGATACGCGCTTTTGACAGCGGCTTATACCATAAACCGGTGTCCCTCGAAGTCTGTTAACGGCATTCCGTATGAGATATGGACTGGTCGTTTACCCAGCTTATCACATATTAGGATTTGGGGTTGCCCGGCCTATGTGAAAAAGTTGAAGGCAGACAAATTGGAGTCTAGGTCTCTGAAGGTCGTTTCATAGGTTACCCTGAAAACTCTATAGGGTACCTATTCTACTTTCACGATGATCAGAGGATCGTTGTGGGCCTACACGCACATTTTCTCGAGGAAGAGTTCATTCGAGATTGTGGCGTTGGCCGAGAGGTCACTCTCGAGGAGCAGTCGACCGAAACGCCCTCACAGGATTTGGAATTGGATGGTCCGAGTGAAGCAGTCTTGCGACGATCTGAAAGGGTGCCACGCCAACCAGAGCGGTATGGCATGTCACACGTTGAACACGATTATGTTGTGACTAGGGGACTTCTAAGAGAAGATCCCGCTACTTTCGATCAAGCTATATCCGATGTTGACTCAACGAGATGGATTGAAGCTATGCGGGCTGAGATAGACTCAATGTACTCAAACAAAGTCTGGACTCTTGTAGACCTACCGAGCGGTTTTAGACCATTGGTTGTAAATGGATATACAAGAGAAAGATTGGATCTGACGGACAAGTTGAGACATACAAGGCCAGGTTGGTTGCCAAGGGCTATAACCAAAAGGAGGGAGTCGACTATGAGGAGACTTTCTCGCCTGTAGCCATGATCAAGTCTATCCGCATAATGCTCGCAATAGCTGCGCACTATGATTATGAGATTTGGCAGATGGACGTCAAAACGGCGTTCCTTAATGGATTCCTCAAGGAGGAGATTTATATGGAGCAGCCAAAAGGTTTTGAGTCGCATGCAGATGCTCACAAAGTGTGCAAACTGAATCGGTCCATTTACGGACTGAAACAGGCCTCTCGTAGTTGGAACCTACGTTTCGATGAAGCAGTTCGGAACTTCGGATTCGAGAAAAACGTAGACGAGCCATGTGTCTACAGAAAGAGTAGTGGGAGTATGGTGTCGTTCCTTGTATTGTACGTGGATGATATCCTTTTGATAGGAAACGACATCGGGATGCTCTCGTCGGTGAAAGCATGGCTTTCAACCGAATTCTCCATGAAAGATCTGGGAGAAGCGACGTATATACTTGGTATTCGCTTGTTCAGGGATCGAGCGAACAGAACGATCGGCTTATCTCAGGCCCTTTACTTAGAGAAAATCCTGAAAAAATTCAGAATGGATGACTCTAAGAGAGGGTTCTTACCTATGCGACATGGGATCCATTTGTCGAAATCAATGTCACCTCAAAGTGAGGAAGACCGACGAAGGATGAGTGGGATACCCTATGCGTCTGCAGTGGGTAGTCTGATGTACGCGATGTTGTGCACACGACCGGACATTGCCTACGCTGTGAGCGTGGTTAGTCGTTTCAGGCAAACCCAGGTGAAGGACACTGGACAGCCGTTAAGAATATCTTTAAGTACCTTAGACGGACTAAAGACTTAACGCTTGTCTATGGAGGAGCGGGACTAGAAGTAGAAGGTTACACCGATTCGGACTTCCAGTCGGACGTGGATGACCGAAAATCTACTTCAGGTTTTGTATTCGTGCTCAATGGTGGGGCAGTGTCTTGGAGAAGCTCCAAGCAAAGCACGACTGCCGATTCCACGTGTGAGGCAGAATACATAGCAGCCTCAGAGGCAGCTAAAGAAGCTGTTTGGATGAAAAAGTCTTGGAGGAACTTAATGTGGTACCAGTTGCGGACAGACCGCTTACACTTTGGTGCGATAATAGCGGTGCAGTCGCGCAGGCAAAGGAACCACGATCTCATAGCAAGTCCAAACATATTGAGAGAAAATATCATGTACTACGTGAGTTCGTTGAAAACGGGATGGTCGCCGTGCAGAAAATCGCCACCGCGGAAAACGTGGCGGACCCACTTACGAAGCCCTTGTCCCAGGCAGTTATGGAACAGCATCTGGACAAGATGGGCCTACGATACCATTGTGACTGGCATTAGGTGCAGCACATGGCATTCGAGTGCAAGTGGGAGGCTGTTAGGGAGTGTGCCCTCGGAATGCCATACGAGGACTAGGAATAGTATAGGGCGCACAATGATGTATAGGTCAATAGACAGTTTTATTGTATATACTGTTAAAATAAAGTAGTGAATATTATTTTCATTATAATAAAGGCATTATTATTTATTTATCGAATTTAAAGTCTGCTTGGCATCTGGCGGTGCGATAAATAAATAACACCCGAATGTTTGAGTTGGACGTCTGATTCTCGTGGGGACGAGGGAGGAGACACCGGACGGTCCTTATCTCAGCATTAAATAAAAAGTCCGTAAGTCTAAGGATTCTAGGTGGGTGACTAGATATCCGAATATGACTTATTCATTGACGACCACATAGTATTGGTAGTGTCACCGATTACCTGAGAGGTTGTGGGTCGTGATGGAGATATCGGTGATCGGAGAGATCGCGTATTCGGACATTCGGCTCGTATTCGTCTCGATCACATGACTAGGATGTTGTCAATGATTGAACGAATGACTATAGCAGCCTCAGACCGATAGGGTCACTGACTATTTGCTTTCGCGATTTCAGTTTGTCGCTAGTTGGCTAGGTCCGTAAGTGTTCGGAAACGGGACACGGGCCAGCGACGAAACGCAACTGACTTTACGGAGGTGATTGCCGGGCTTTGACTGCTATCGGGATTCACTGCCTATATTCGTATAGGTTAACGTCCTATGAGGTAATTGGAGAACGACGATTGTAAAGCCTTCGGCCGAAGCTTGGAAAGCTCGCTCGTATTAGATACGGAGCAAGTTTAAATAATCGGTTGGGTCTCGATTATAACATAGAGTTAGGTCAGTGAGTTTGACATTTACATGGCTCTCACCTAACCGGAACGCATGTGAAAAGCGTAAGAGGTATTTAAATGTATACACTGTAGTCGGTTCGCCCGAATTTCGATTAGATCAAAATTCGTTCTCAACTGGGATCTGTTCGGTACCGCGGGATAGGCTAGGCGAATACCGTGACTCGTGGATTCCTCCCATGCCATGAGACGGACCTAGAGAGTCGCGCTTAAAATGGTAATGAACTTGAACGAAAACGGCGGGCTTTTCTCTAGAACCTAATGAATGGGATTCGTGAGGTAGTGGCATAGTTGACACGAGGTGTCGGTGATTTAGTTAAATTCCGGTGACGGTCACGGGAAATAATTAGGACTTGAGATTGTCTTAAGTGCTTAATTAATAAAAAATGAGGCTCAATTGTAATTAAAATAATTAGATTGGATTTAATTATTTTATTACTCAAATTGAGGGACTAAATTGAGATTTAAAAACCTAAAGGGCCTTACACGGGAATACTTGAAATTTTGCATGGTCTTGGACATGTGGAGAATTCATGGCATGCCACTAAGTTGGGTGCATATGACTCATTCTTTGAGTCAGACAAGTGTCTCACTTAAATATATAATAAACTAACCTTAGTGGAGAATACTACAAGAAAAACAAAAGACACCTTATTAGCTTAGGTGTAAACAAATAAAAATACATGCAAAAGAGAACAAGGTAAGGTGAGATGCTAAGGTTCTAAGCAATTGTACTTGGTACTTTGCTTTCAACTTGCCACAACTCTAATAAATAAAAGGTAGAGAATAAGAAAAGGGTACTTGTACTACTTAAGTCACATCATTAAAGCCACGGGATCGTTCGACGAAGCCCGACGCCCGAACCGAACTGCGTCTAGCCATCGGGAGAGGACTCGGAGGTTCGATCAAGGTCATACCGGCGTGACAATCTAGCCCGGAAGCCCCGGGAGCAAGACGAGGCGCAGCGACTCTCATCCGAGGTGTAAACACGTACGCCGAAGGTATATTTCGAACCCTACTGATTTGATTTTCGAAAAATACAAACGACATCGGAATGATTCGAAAAGACCCCTCGTGTGATCGTTGGAAGTGTAGAATCAATCTGGAAATTTGGTATGATTGGAAATCATTTCGGTTGTCAAACTGTCGAAAGACGGCAGACTGCCGTGTTAGGATTTAATTAATGTATAATAGGTGAAGTCTGGGTTTTATTTTCCTTATTATTATTGTAATTATCTTTAGCTGGGCTTTAGACTAGATTGTAATTAATTATATTTAGTGATTGGGCCTTAATATACCTAGGGTTAATGTGGTATATAAGGTATTACCAACTCACTTTTGAAAGTAATCAAAGATCAAAAGGCTACTCTTATTTTCACACACTACACACACTCAAAGGTGAGAAACTCTCCCTTCTTCATTCCATTTAGCCTCTTTGATTCCTTGTTTGGTGCATTTCGGGACCAACAAGTGGTATCAGAGCAAACGTGGATCGATCTGCATTGATTTGAATCCAGTTTCGTTCGATTCCAAGCAAGATCAAAGGTGTTTTTGAGCAAAAAAATTGTTTTCGGGCATTTTGAGCTTGTTTTGGGTTTTGATGCTTCGTTTTATGTTAAAAACCTTCCCCCAGATCGAGTCTATGCCTAAAATGTTTTTAGAAACACTTTTGGATCAGTTTTAACGAGTTTTGAGCGAGATTGAAGCAAAAACTTTTCAGAAAAAGGACATCTCGGCCATTCTCTGTTTTCGGTCGATTTGACCATTTTTGTTGTTTTTAGTTCACAAATCGGTCGATTATGTGTTTAGGGAAGAATTTCTGAAGTTTAGGATCAAGTTTGAGCGATTTTGGTTGAGACTTGGGTGAAAACAGACGGTTTTTCTGGAAAATGTCGCTACAAAGCAATGGAACAGTACTTGATGTTCTTGCCCGCGAAATTTTGCTGATTCGTTCAATCCGCGAAAGTTTCATCTCTGCGAAGTTGAATCCGAGAATTTTTAAACCGCGAAACTTCTCTTTCACTGAATTTTTTTCGCAACGGTCTATGCGCACAATCCGAGAATTTTACACCGTGAAAATTTCGCTTTCACTGCAGTTTCTCGCAACAACCTATGCTCAAAATCCGAGAAAGTTTGAAACCGCGAAAAATTTCTTAGGCCCAATTTTTCTCAACTTCGTACTCTTTAAAATCCGAGAATTTCCAAAACCGCGAAAAATTTCTCTAAGACCCAATTTTCTCAAGTTCGTACTCTTTAAAATCCGAGAAACTTTATACACGAGAAAGTCAATTCCAAGAATCTTTCTAAGCCGCGAATTTTTTTTCTCAGCCAAGAACTTGTTGAAAATTTTTATATCCGAGAATTTTTTTTTTGACCACGAAAGTTTTGAAAGTCACGAAAATCTGTACATCCGAGAAAGTTTTCTAAGCCGAGAAAGTTTATCTCATCTGAGAAAGTTTTCAAAACCACGTCTATTCCAAATCCGAGAAAATCTCCTAAAAATCAACTTCACCACTCGATGCGATTTTCTTTAACTTGCGAAATTTTCTTGTGAAGATTTTAAAACCCTCAACTTAGAATCATTCCCACCGCGAAACTTTTAAATCCGAGAAAATTTTCACCTGTGAATTTTTTTTTTTAATTTCTCTTTAAAATTCACAAACACCGAAATTCCTCAACACTTAATTTCTCGGATAACATTTCACTAATCACGTCTCCTTGAGCTGCGAATTTTTTTCTCTTTCGTGTTAAGTCTTTCTTGTGTTAAAATCTTCTTGGGTTAAATTTTTCTCAAACTTTTTAAAATTGATCCCACACTTTAGAACTATCTCCCTAGACCACTTTTGAGATAAATTTTGTTTTTGCTCCCCAAGTCTCAATTTAAATTTCTAGAACTACTCCTAATTTCAAGATATATTTCTCTTTCATACATTATCGACCATCACACACGCTCACTGAGTTCTAAGAAATTCTTTAAACAATTTTATCCTCAAAACTCTACTCATCAAACTCGTATTTCTCATATCGTTCGTTTACTAACTCTCTTATCTACGCAAGATCAAAACCACGGACGATTCGACTGCACCAACATGTCTACCACGAATGACATCTCCACAGTGGGCTCCGACACCAGGCCTCCGATGCTGCGACAAGGCGACTACAGCATGGACAAACCGGTTCCTCACGTTCATCAGGAACAAGGCGCACCACTCTCTCAATACCTTCTGGACTCCATCTTCAACGGTCCAGCACAGTTCTGGACAATCATCCTGCACAGCCAAACGCAAACCCACCCATGGATGAACGCCGCACTCCAAGAGGTCCCATCAATGAGGATGAACTGGCTCGCGAACAGGCCGACGAGACTGCCAAAGGATACCTCTTCCAGGCTATGGGCAACGAAGTCTATGCTCACATCGAGTGCTGCACAACTGCTAAAGAAATATGGGATGAACTCGTTGAAATCATGGCAGGCACAACTGAAAGTGCTCAAGGGAGGAAATCAGCCTGTCTCTCACAGTATGAACACTTCCAAGCCTACGAAGGAGAGGAGCTGCGTGACACGTACCTCAGATACCTGAAAGTCATCAATGAACTCAAGAAAGCCAGGATCTCGAGGGACAAATTCGATATCAACAACCGCTTTCTTGGAAGCCTCAAACCACAATGGGGCAATGCAATCGTGATGATGATTCAGAGTAAGGACCTCTCCAACACTTCCATCCATGCTCTTTATGACAGTCTGTCTGCCTATGCTCCATACGTACAACCTCAGTCCACCAACACTCGAGTTGACCCACTGGCCCTCCTCTCGAACAAAACCAATGAACGATCTTCCACCACTAAGACCAAACAGAACAAAGGGAAGCTACCAGCTGTGTATCTGACACCTCTTCAGGGTCCGAAGCTGATACAGAATCAGACGAAGATGTTCGTGATATACGCAAGCAACTGGCAATGCTCACTAAGTTGTCTCAAAGAAGATCGGGAAAAAATCCTCATCCTCTTCCAATCGCCAAAGAACCTATAGCGGCATCAAAAAGACCATTCCACAGAGGAAGCCAAGCCAACAAAGAAAGAAGAGGACTCCGTACCTCAAAAGTCCGTGAAGTGCTTTCGGTGTGGAAAGATGGGGCACTTTGCCAAAGAATGCCATCCCACGCGTGAAGGACTCCGGCTACTACGACCGTAAGGCCAGAATGACCCGCAAGGTGGAAAGTGGGAAAGTTCTACTCACCGAAGAAGCGGAATGGGTGAATGACACTTCAGAAGACGAGGAGCTAAGGATGAAGATTGCTGCATGGCAAGGCTGATCGAACATGACGAGGACGAGGAGATGGGTCACACCGGTGAAAAACACAGCTAATACTCCTACCAACGCTACATCTGAGGTACGAATCTCACACCTAGATGATGTTTACTCACCGACATGCCATTAAGAAACCTACCGTAGACGCTAGGGATTATGATGAACTTAAGCTAAAATTTGAAAACAACTATGCTTACTTAGTCTAAAAGTAGAAGAACTTGCCTATGCAAACGAACGTCTAATGGCCTCTGAAGCCTTAGTCAAACGTCTGCAAAGCAAGAACAAACAAAGTGAGACTAAGGTTAAGGAAACTACACTAGCCATTAGTTCATGTGAAACTTCTCGCCTCCTGACGGCCTCCCAATATGAACTGCTTACAAAGGAAAGAGTTAGGCTATACCGCAAGGTGAAAGAACTTGAAGAACAACTTCACCTTAGAAATGAAAAACTCTCGCATCCTATGCCTATTGAACCAACCAGCGGAAACAGAATTCTACGACGCACGAGGGGGGATCGGACTGTCTAGCAATTGCAATCCAACACCGCAACAGTTAAAAGATATAACATGTGCAACACTGCATTCTTGCAAACAAGAAATGGTGCTCCCCCGCAGCTTAAGCCATTTGTGAGAGCATCCTCCGCTGCCATCTCAGAAGAAACAAGGGAACAGAACATCCATTGGGCAGAAATCGCGCTTGACTACACAGAGTTGAACAATAGAAATAAGACTGAGGTATCCTCACTCTCGGAGGATGTCGAAACCTTACTCCCAAACAAAGAACAGGAAGATGCCTTTCAAGATGTGCTCTCTCGCACTTACATCCCAAAGAAACTACTACTCATAGCAGAACTAGAACGACAACTAGAAGTAGAAAGGAAGGCCTTTGCAAAGAGCGAGATGAGCTGCTTAGCAAAATCTACACACTAGAAAAATTTCCCAATACGAACTATCCCTCCACATCGAGTCAAGTACCCGACTCTCAAACATGTAAATGTGAGAGGACGGCGAAAATGACTCCTGAAGCTGACATATGTTCTAACACTAACTCTAGTATTCTTATGGATACAGGGAATGTGAGTTCGACGTCTCTGGAAGGCAGCTCGTATCAGACAAAGGCGAACCCACTCTTCGATGACAAGAGAAAAAACCATCCTATATTCGTCCTTCCTCTCTATTTACTGAATCCCAATATCCTAAGGTCGTAGACAATTATGTAGCCAAAACTTATCTTTCTTTTACCAAACTCATGTCTATGTGCTGCTGCAATGATTTTGTTCTCCCACGATTTCACGAATATGAAACACATGAACACGCAACACTCCGACCTCGCAAGCGAACCTTCTCTGCGACGTCTTTGAATTCTCCTATCTCGCCGAAGCCTAAGGTCAAGCGAAAACGTCTCTCGTCGACAAACGCAAACTCACCCACTTCTCGCAAGCCAAAGGCGACCAAAACCGAAGCACGAAAAACGACAACCACATTCCCCGCGCCAATTCATGTATAAGGCACCATATATGCAAGCACAAATTAGGAAAATATGGGTTAGAAAAACCATAATCCCGCCTAATCAAACAAACGACAAAGGGAAAGCTAAATTAGAAACACCGCAATCTAATTTAGAATACACATTTCCCATTAAACGCATGAAAAATTTACTTGTTTCACAAGAATGCCCCGTCAGTAAACGGGACCCAACATTTGCTAATGATTGCAGGTCTGTCATGTGTGGTATCTAGACTCGGGTTGCTCCACACACATGACGGGGAACAAGGAGCTGCTGAGCAACTTCTCCGAGCGCTATCTCGGAAGGGTCTCCTTCGGAAATAGTCAAATGGCGCCAATTCTCGGAACTGGTGATCTCATCCATGACAAATTGACGATCAAGGGCATCTCTTACGTTGAGGGTTTGAGCTACAATCTCTTCAGCATTGGTCGTTTCTGCGACAAAGGATACAAGGTTCTCTTCGAATCTGATATCTGCAGCATTATAGATGCCTCGGGACTGCCACTTCTTTCTGGAACGCGCACGTCTCACCTCTACGTACTCAATCTCATGACCTCTCGACCAGTATGCCTTCTCTCTCGTGCTGCACCCAAGTTGAATGATCTATGGCACCGACGTCTTTCACATCTCAATTTCAAGACTATCAACAAACTGCGTCAAGATAAACTCGTCAACGGCCTACCCCAGCTAACATATCATAAGGAACACCTCTGCTCTGCCTGTGAATTGGGGAAGATGAAGCGATCGTCTCACATATCCAAGGAAACACCATCCTCTAAGCTAATCCTCGAGCTCTTACATATGGATCTATGTGGCCCAATGCCTACGGCCACACTCGGAGGAAGACGGTATATTCTTGTGATTGTCGACGATTTTTCACGCTACACGTGGACGAAACTCATTCGTACAAAGGATGAAGTTCCTGATATAATCATCGAGTTTGTTGTTACGTCCCAAACTCTTCATCAACAGAAGGTTCGGATTATCAGAACGGACAACGGAACTGAGTTTAAGAACAAGAAACTCAGTGATTTCTATGCCACTCAGGGCATCACTCAGCAGTTCTCAGCTGTGAAGACACCGGAACAGAATGGTGTCGTGAGCGTAAGAACAGAACACTTGTTGAAGCGGCCAGGACTCTTCTCATACAATCCAGACTTCCTCATTCTCTTTGGGGCGAGGCTATTCAAACGGCCTGCTACACACAGAACCGGCTTCCATCCACAAGAGATTCACCGCACCCCATACGAGATGCTGAATAACCGTCGTATTCCCGATATATCCTATCTAAGGGCCTTCGGTTGCCGATGTTTTGTGGCCAATGATCGTCAACATCTTGGGAAGCTTGATCCAAAAGCTCTTGAAGGCATCTTTGTTGGATACTCACTAAACTCAAAGGCATACAGAGTCTATCTGAAGGAGAAACGGTCAGTAATAGAAAGCACGAATGTCACTTTTGACGAAGCGAAGGCGATCTCACAGCTTCTGGCCATATCAGTCCAGAACCAGGTCTTCTACAGACTTGACAAAAGGTCAACCTTCAACGGCGGGAACTCCTCATCTGAGGGCAATTGTGGTGAACTAGATCTTGATCTGCTCTTCGAGTACTTCTACCGAGTTCCCAAGACTCCCGTCGCCACCACTCAACCTACGCTGCACCCACTCCACCTACACCACCAGCTACCGGCAATAACGTCGTCCCTCCAAACTTGGATGCACTCAATCTCAACGAAGACGACATACTACCCAACCTTGGAATATTGCTGATTCTGACGCAGAACCCTCTCAATTTAATACGATTGAGATCTCTTCTTCGGACACCGGGCCCCAACCTAATGAGTTTCAAATAGACACAAATGCGGCCAGCTCCTCACAAACCAACGTACCACTTTGGGCTCGCTCTCACCCTACCGATCAGATTATTGGGGATCCCACATCCGGTGTTTCGACACGTTCGGCTACGATGAATGAAAGTTTGTTTGCTTGCTATCTCAGTCAAGTCGAACCATCACGAGTAGCAGAAGCTCTCAACGATCCTGATTGGCTGATTGCAATGCAGGAGGAAATAAATCAGTTTGAACGCTTACAAGTTTGGGAACTCGTACCACGACCTCACAATAGATCCATTATCGGCACAAAATGGATCTTTAAGACAAAAAGGATGAAGATGGTGTTGTTATTCGCAATAAAGCAAGACTTGTGGCTAAGGGGTACAACCAACAAGAAGGCATCGACTACGATGAAACCTTCGCCCCAGTTGCCAGGATCGAAGCCATACGAATGTTTCTTGCCTTTGCTGCTCACAAGAACTTCAAAGTCTACCAAATGGATGTAAAGACTGCATTTTCTGAATGGATTTCTCAAAGAAGAAGTGTACGTTGATCACCTGAAGGGTTCTTGAGCGAAGATTTCCTCATCACGTTTATCGACTCTACAAGGCCCTCTACGGACTAAAACAGGCTCCCCGAGCTTGGTATGACGTCCTTTCAGATTTCCTTGTTCAGTCTGGATTCAAGAAAGGATCTCTGGATACAACTCTCTTCACAAAGCGGAGTGGCCCGGACATCATGATTGTACAGATTTATGTCGATGACATCATTTTTGGATCGACTAAACCTCAACTGTGCGAAGAGTTCGCAGAATTGATGAAAGAGAAATTCGAAATGAGTATGATGGGTGAACTGAATTTCTTTCTTGGTCTTCAAGTAAAGCAATCCCCAACGGAATCTTCATCAATCAGTCCAAATACATCCATGACATCCTCGAGAAGTATGGAATGAAGGATGCTAAGACTGCTGCTACGCCTATGTCACCCTCTGGCCGACCCGACGCGGACCCATCTGGTGTTCCCGTTGATCAAACCGTTTATCGAGGGATAATAGGATCTTCTGTACCTTACTGCTAGTCGACCGGATATCGTCATCTCGACAGGAATCTGCGCTCGTTTTCAGGCACACCAAAGGAATCCCATCTTACTGCTGTCAAAAGGATTCTCCGCTATCTCAAGGGAACACCCAATCTGGGTTTGTGGTACCCCACTCTATCGGACTTCAAATTGGTTGGATTCTCTGACTCGGATTATGCAGGATGCAAGATGGACCGAAAAAGCACCTCTGGAGCTGCACACTTCTTGGGCGGTAAACTCGTAAGTTGGTCGTCTCGAAAACAAAACTGTGTCTCAACTTCGTCGACGGAGGCAGAATATGTCGCCGCCGCTAGTTGCTGTTCACAGCTTTTGTGGATGAGAACCCAACTACGAGATTTTAATTTTCATGTTGATAAAATTCCCATTTATTGTGACTCAAAAAGTGCCATCGCGATGACGAGTAATCCTGTACATCACTCAAGAACAAAACACATAGATATTCGTCATCACTTCATCAAAGAACATGTCGAGCAGGCACGATTGAATTGCACTACATCACAACTGAAGATCAACTGGCCGACATTTTCACAAAACCGTTGGATGTCAAACGATTCCAACACCTAGTGACTATGTTGGGTATGTTGAATATTCAGTTGTGATCAATCGACCCTACATGAACTTTGATAAAGTGTACATATTTCACTTTCACTTCACTTCATTTTCTATGTGTCTTCTGGATTATGTCTGTTGAGGGGGAGTTTTTAGATTAAGGGGGAGCGTCTGATATTTCATTATTTAAAACGGGGAGCTTTTAGATTAAGGGGGTAGCGTCTGATATTTCATTATTTAAAAAGGAAGTTTTACGATTAAGGGGGTTTTTCTTATTTTTCATTATTTAAAAAAAAAAAAAATTTGGGTTGAAATTTTAAAGTCTGGTCAAACTGAGTCAAAATCGGACTGATCAAAACATTTTGGGCTGAATTTCAAATTTTCTAGTTAAAAAGGGTCAAAATTGGGTCCAAGTCCGCGAAATTCAGCTAAGTTAAATTTTTGACCAAGCCCGCGAAATTCGGCCCATTATTTACTCAAAAAATTTCGCATGTACAGTGTCTACAATCGTAAAACCCCAAAACCCTTACACTTTTCACTATCCTAAAAATCCCGAGAAAATTCAAAAATTCGCAACCCCTCTTTCAAAAAATTCGCAACTCCCCGCATCGTCGTCATCATCAAAATCTGCATTCAAACTTCATTTCCTGCTAACTCCATCATCGCAAATCAGCTTTTCGGTATGAATACATCTTAAATAACCCAATTTCTGTTCGATTTTACCCTATTTTGCCCGTTTTGATTAAATCTGCTTGGTTAGGGTTAAAACTTTCTCGGCTCTGAATCGAACGAATGTTAGGCTTTTAATGTTTAAATCCACCAAATATGTATTTCCCATCCTATTACGAGTCGATTGAGTCCAAATTATTGCATTTTAGTTAAGATTTGAGTAGGTCTAAGGCAAAAATTGATTGCGCTATCTGCACTCTTACAACTGTGTTCTTCACCGCGAAAAATTCTCAGAAAAATTGCTTTAATCGTAAAATTTCGCTGCTACAGTGAGTAACGCCCCGCGAAATTTTTAATTTACCCGAGAAAATTCCTGCACTACAGTGAGTATAGCCCCGCGAAACTTTATTTCACCGAGAAAATTCTCAGAAACATTCTCGAAAAAAATTGATTTAATAGTTAATCTCGCTGCTACAGTTAGATAGGCCCCGCGAAAGTTTTATTTTACCCGAGAAAATTCTTGCACTACAGTGAGTGAGGTCTCGCGAAATTTTATCTGAGAAAGTTTCATACGAGAATTTACATATGTTAAAAATTTGCTGCTACAGCACGTGAAGTCCCGCGAAAATTTCATATACTTCACTTCATAATCCAGATTTTCGCATCTTCACTTTTCTCGCATCTACAGTGAACTAAAAATTTTCTCAATCCACAAAGATTTTTACCCGCGAAAATTTCATATACTTCACTTCATAATCCAGATTTTCGCATATTCACTTTTCTCGCATCTACAGTGAACTAAAAAATTTCTCAATCCACAAAGATTTTTCAACCCGCGAAATTTCATATACTTCACTTCATAATCCAGATTTTCGCATATTCACTTTCTCGCATCTACAGTGAACAAAAAATTTTCAACGCGAAAACTTCATTTAACCTGCGAAGTTTTTCCTTATATGCTAGATACATGCGAAAATTCACTCTGAATGAGAAAACACATCAAGTGCGAAATTTTCATTATATGCTAAGTGCGAATTTCCTTGAAACATGAGAAATTTTTAACGTGCGAATTTTTGTGGCTGAGTGCGAAATTTCTTGAAACATGAGAAAATTCCTTGAAACAAAGATAAGCTGCGAATTTTTCTCATTGCATACGAAAATTTTGACAACGTGCGAGATTTCTTAACTTACGAAAATTTTCCATACTTGCTAAATTTTACACAAAATGCGAAAATTTTCTTGACTTATCTATTGTGTTACACTTAGTGTCGAAACTCGCCATCACATGACAAATTTCAAATCTTAACAACTATGTCAAAGGGACCTAAATTAGCTTAAATGTGAATTTTTCTTATATATAATCTTGGGCAATTCTATGTCTATTTTTATCATTTTCGTAACTTAGTCAGTACTAATCTTATTACGTTTACTGTAAAGCACAGATATGCCTGACAAAGATCAAAATACACTTGAAGCACTTGAGGCGGCTGCAATCCAAAGGGAGGTCGCTCGCATCGAACTCCACGCGCGTACCTATGTCCCACCACCCGAGGAGATCTTTCCACTAAGTCAATGGGCGGCCCTGATCCCCAACACTATGTGGTGGACTTGGACAGTTTTCGGTGCGATGCCCCGTTATTATAGAAATTCTCAAAGGGCACCCACTTCGCCACGCCCTCACTCATGGCGAACCAGAAGCACAGGTGTACCTTCAACAATTCTGGCATACGCTGCAGATAGCTGGACCACTACGCCTTGCCAAGACCTTATCCGCCCATATCGATCAAGAAACGGTGGTCCTCACTCCAAAATACTCCAAGATGTACTTCAACTCCCGGTCTACTCACCCTACGATCCACCACCAACACACGAACAACTCATTGAAGACATCGACAGACTGGGCTATCAACCAGATACCAAGAAGAAGAAAGGCCCACTTGTCATCAGTGAAGTCACCACCCGCAATCTACCACAAACCCTGGCGGACACTGTACCTGCTGGTGAACAAGTGTATGTCAGGAAAGCATGCTGGTCAAGACCGCGGAAACATTCAAATCCTCACAATCATGACCGGCATCGCTCACAACCGCAAGTACAACTACGCCGACATCATCTGGGTGGACCTAGTCTCGATGATCCAGTGACGCGACCGGGGAAGTCGCAGGAGTCACGAAAACCGCTTCCAAAAAGTCATCGAGCGCGCCGCATTCCTCCACTCCAAAAAGTCATCGAGTCGCGCCGCATCCTCTCCACACGCGCTCCGAAAAAACGATCGCCGAGAGGATGACGTAAGCCGCCCAGAGCGCCGATCGAAACAAAAGCACGATCGACCTCCTCCGCCACAGATAAGCCGAGCCGAACCAGTAGGTACAGGAGGTGATGTGTTCACCTCCCGAGTAGAAGTCGTGGCATCTGGCTCAACCACGCAAACTACACCCACCAACCCACTTGTCTTCCTCTCTACAGGAAGACATTTCATTCCACGAGGAGCCACGTATACCTCGACATCCCACTTGGAGATAGTCGATGTTGAAACAAGCAGTCCCTCGCCTCAGACTGCTCCTCTTCATGCACATCGAGTCTAGTGCCCTCACTCCCCATAATTCATCCATTCTAGGACACATACACCTTCCACCGCACCACAGAGTCTTCGTGACTCTGTCAGAACGCTCGGTGATGTCTCTGTGACTGAGAGCGGAAGACCTAGCACGGCCAACATCACAACAACCGTGAGCCTAGGCCATCATACGATTGAGTCTGTCTCATCGGTGATGCCAACGGGAAGTCTGCGTGACCCCGTCTTTTTCCCGACCTGTGCAAACGGGCGGCCGATCGGCGATCTTCTCCGATATGGTGACAGTTGGACATCTTCGTGATTCCAACTTGTTAGATTTACCCCGATTCATCACCGAGACCGCGCTAGAGTCACGTCTTCAAGAGTTTGCAAAGACTCTTGAGCGTCGATTCTCGACAAAGTTTACGCGCGTCTCGATGCGTCACCGCCGACAAAGGAAAAGGTGTGGCCACGGAGACGCCACCACCGATCAAGATGTGGACGCTGAAGCCATTCTCTCTGCCATTTCCGCGAAGGAGCTTTTCTACCTCCTACGAGCACGATTCGAGTCGATGACGGAACTCGACGACGAGGAACGGCAGATGAAGAGAAATAATGACTCAGCCCTTGACTTGCCGCGCTCAGGGCGAGTCCAGCGGGATCAGGCGCGACGATCAAGACGATGATCAAGATCGCCGCGAGGGGGAGAATAGGCAGTTGGCTCACAATCCCAAGGACTCATGCAATCGATGCTGCCCTCCTCTGTACCTGAACGAACGCCCGCAGCAGAAACAGAAACCTAACGCCCCCACTAGCATAAATCCCATCCCATTAACCCCGAGTCACCAGCCAAATCACCCTCACCTCCACCTACTACAGTCTCCGAACCTCTAACTATCACACCGATGTGTTAGAGGCCACCACCACATCTACACCACCGACACACAAATCATCCTCGCCAAAACCATCACCTCAAACGAACCACCAGAATCTCCACCAATTCCATCCCCACAATCCACAAACTCTCCGACGCTACACCATCGCCACCACACAGCCATACCCCTCTCAACATCGATTCCAAACCCGGCTTTCCGAGGATGTCTACTGCGCACAGAACGAGATCGAAGCCTACATCTTCAACGATGAATGGCTATACAGCCCGCGATGCAGTAGCAGCTAGGAAGTTGTGGAAAATGCTCGACGTCTGCTCATGGAGGCTCGCTAACGCTGATCAACACCGCAGACGACGAGAAGGAGAGGATACGACGCTGAACCGGCCGAGCTCGAGGACATCCTGCAATTCCAAGCGCAGCAAACTGAGGCCCCTGCTGCTTAAACGGATTCACCCACGGTGGATATACCGGAAGCACCGTGGAAAACAAAAAAGATCACCGCACCGTTCCAAGAAGAGATCAGGAAGAGGATCTGGCGACGCAAGGAGCAGATCATCACCACCTTCGACGAGTATGAGCTGATGAACATCCAAAGTTGGAGCGAGAGAAAGAAGCAACTCTATCGATGGAGCTTCTGTGCCACAAAAGCTCAATAGGACGCTATCCGATGAAGAAAACATCGCTCAGGAAATGAGTCGGGGCCCCATTTGCAAAGTACACTGACCTTCGCCAAGAGTCCAAAGGACTGTCCATTACCCAGTATTCACGGTAATGAGGCAGGATGAGAGCTACTGTGAAGTCAGTGAGGCGGGACTTCAAGTTTTCTGCGCCTGGGCGACCTATCAGCATGCTGAAATCCATGAAGCAGTTCAGACTCGTCCTCAGAAGTTCTGGACATCT
>JAPQWV010003545.1:0-40103 GCA_027422505.1 Craterostigma plantagineum
GATATGATATGTAAGGTGAGCTTAGCTTAGCACACATTTAATATGGCCATGGAATTCTTGTTCCGTGGGATTGAAGAAGTATATAGTTACTTGTACTTTTCTGGTCCTTTGTTGACTGTCGTTGAGAACTGAAACATATTTAAATAGAATGATGACGATGATGATATTGATTATATCTCTATCGCCGCTAGGGGGACAAAATCCAAAAAAAGTAAAAATTAAAGAAACGAATGCTAAATAACTAATAAAATCCAACTGAAGATTGACCTGGCTTTGGCTTATACACAAACCACAATAGGAACAAGCAAAACTATTAAGGTTTAGAACCCTAGTAAGTCAGCACGTGTTCCACATCGAATAATTGAGAAGAGATTGAATCGCTAGCGCTTATATGGTAGATGGGCTACTTTTCACTATCACCAACTAGTTTTAGGATGGAACTCCATTTCATATATGGCCAACTCTTCTCCTAAGTGGGTCGATGTGTAGCCCTATAATGAAATTTAAAACGCAAGCAAAAGAACAAAGAAAGCACGAGCTCATTTTGGTTGGGGTACCGGACGGATTAATTTAAGAAACAAAGTAAAGGCCCACCCAGTAGGCATATTATCCTAACACATATGTACATCATTCTTGTATAGCTACAGTTGCTTCAAATCTAAGACCATCCCATACAAAAGCCTCATTTCTTTCAGGCACACATCAAAGTACAAGTAGAGACATGGGATGTAAGTAGATTCTTCAACATAAAAGAACTAACTCTACAGATGAGAGAACTACTTGCAATTCATATACATAAACTCCATACACAATAATCCTTCATCAAGAAAGCAAACGTAACAAAACACTCCGCCCCAGCTATAGCAAGGGCGCATAGATACATCTTATCGAGAGGAATCTCACTCATCTTTCACAGCCAGCTAAATAGTGAGTAGCATAGCAAACAAATGCACTGAGCGAGTTATACACTAAATTACTATATCCACAGAACCGTACAACAAATCAATAATGCCATGCACAGAAGCGATACAAAATGAGAGGGGTCTCCTTAGTTTACCCATTTTCCCATGCAGATTCGATCTTACGGTGAAGAAGGCTATCGTTCGGTTAATGCTGCCATGAGCTCTTGATGTGATGGATCCCAAATTGGCAGTTCACTGAGCTGCTTTTGCAATCTCTCCTCATCTGCAGTGCATAACGATTCAGCAACATCACATAAATTGGAGACCCTTTGAATCATAGCCTCTTCTCCTTCAACCTGAACATTTGCAAAAAGTTCAAGTCTTTAGATTCTAGCTCTATCCGTACAAGCAATGCATAGATCTAATAAAGATGACATCTTTATTCACTAAATCATATTCCCACGCCTTTCCACGCGCAATATGGAAAGTCAAGGCTAGGGTTCAAACCAGATAACATAGGGAAATAGTTCGAAAACCTGAATTGAACTCCAACATAAGCTCAAATTAAGAGAGTGGCGAAATTCAAAATCTACTAGGGCTCAGCTCAAGGTACTACCTTACGCAATGATTCGTCGATTACGGCTTCACGAGAAGTCTCCTCGACCGGCGAAGGCTCCTCAGACGTTGGGTCGTCCGTGACCGGCGTCCTGGCGAGCGCCTCCTGGTTTTCCGATACGTCCTTTAAGGTGTTCGACAAAAGTTCCCAACGACTAACCTCTTTTGAATACTTATCTCTCAGCTTCAATAGGGCCCTCTTCTTCCGCTCCATTCGGTGCCGAATCTCCGCCGTCGGATCTGGCGGAGGCTGGACTGCGGAAGACGACGCGGTGGGGTATGGATTAGGACGCTTCTCGCGCTTGTAAACGAAGCCATCGTCGTGTATGAGCTCCCAGTCGGCATAAGGGCTTTTCATTACTTGGAATTATCACAGCTACTTTCCTTTTCGATCTACTTTGCAAGGATAGAATAGATCTTCGAAACGATTTCCCCAGAAATTCAAAAGGGGGCTTCGAAATGTACTTTTTTGCGCTCGTTTTGGTTTGGAATTTGGATACATAAATTAAACATAAAATCGGACACGGGCCACGCATATATTCTAGGGGATTCTACACTTAAATACCTACTTCAATAAAAATTAAACAGTTCAGTCCCTTGTCAGACTTATTTTTTCTCTAGGTACCTACTTGAATTTTATCTTACTGATAGGTACCTACTGACGAATTTACCCCTGATAAAACAGATTTATTACATCATTTACCTAGTTTCTTATTTTCAGCTCACGTTCGTTCTTTAAAAAAAAAAAAAATCGCCCATCCCAACCAACCCAAATCGCGCGTCTTTCTCCCGGAAATCGACCCCCGTTTGTTTTTGCTTCAGATTCAACGTCGTGGGTTCTCGTTCGTCGTGGTATTCCCCTTCTGAAATAGATAGGTAAGTCATTCGCTTCATTACATTACGTAGTGGCATTTCGTAGTGTATTACAGTTACCAATAGGCTTGTATCTAATTTGATTTTGCCGTTATTCGTTGGTTTAAGCAATTTCGTAACAATAGCAGCGTGTTTTCGAATGACATCGATTTGTTGTTAGATTAGGGTTTCCTTGGAATGGTTCAATTTAGTGTGGTAGCTGTGCGTGTATCTTCGAATGGGTGGACTGATTGTTGTCAATTTGGGGGTTTTGGAATGGGTCAATTTGGGTTTTTCGAATGGGGTCAATTTGTTTTGGTACTATACGATCACTATATTTGGTACCATCTGTTTGGGCAAAATGGTACGCCGTGTGTCTATAAAATGGTACCGCTTACTAGCAGTTTTACTTTTTTGCAGAAATGATTCCGCAAGACAGATCTGAACTTTCTTCCAGGTGTCATCCTGCGTTTTTTTTATCTACGTTCGGGATCTGATGGCCTCGCATAAGATGACCTGGGCCACTAGAGTATTCGTAAATCTGCAGGTTTACCTTATCATCATCTGCAGGTTTATCTTCATCACGACTTCCGATATTTAGTTGAGATGATCTAACATTTGTCAGTCTGTGTATTTATCAGGATTGGTCAATTGATTGTGGATATTGTTATGTTTCGAATTTGGTACTCGTTATGTTGATTATTTGGTACTACATGACAAATGCATTTGGTACCATCTGTTTGGGCAAATTGGTACGCCGTGTGTGAATAAAATGGCACTGCTTTTTCATTACTCACTAACAGTTTTGTTTTTGCAGAAATGGCACCAAAGGCACCGCCGAACTCATATGATCTTTCTTCCAGCTGTCATCATTCTCTGTTTTGATCTACTATAAGTGTGTGAATAAAATGGTACTAATAACAATTTTGCTTTTTTGCAGAAATGCCTCCAAAAAGATCTGATCGTGCTACTATGGCTGCTCGCATTTTACGTGACGAGCACAGTTATATGCTAGATCTATTTCGTTAAGTTATTTGGCTTGGTTGTGAGACTGTTTGGAGACTTTCTCTTTTATGTTTGTTGTGTAGTTCTGCTATGCTTGGAGACTGTTTGGAGACTAGATTAGATCTATTTTATGCTATGTTTGAAGACTTGGTTGTGATATTGTTTGGAGACTTTGCGGTTGTGATACTATTTCGTTAACCGGCCCCAGTTGATCTATTTCTTTTAAGTTATCTTATGTTTGGAGACTTGTTCGTATTTTATGAAGTACCATATTTTTTTATATTAGCGTACCTTATCTTTTACATACAGAGTACTATAATATGCAGGTTTACCGTACCATTATATAAATATATAACGTACCATAAACAGAAGACATGAAGTACCTTGTCTTTTACATTAGCGCACCTTATCATTTACATAAAGAGTACCATAATATGCATGTTTTTTTGTGTGTGGACGGTTACTGCCAGGTGTTGTGTTGTGATTGTGTAGTTCTATTTGATTGTCCGTATTTATACAGTACCATGTGTTTTTATGTGATCGTACCTTATATTTTACATAAATAATATCATAATATGCACTTTAAACCGTACCATTATGTAAACATATAGCGCACCATAAATAGAAGATATGAAGTACATTGTCTTTTATATTAACGTACCATATCGTTTACATACATAGTACCATAATATGCAGTTTAACCGTATCCTTATGTTTATATATGGTGTACCATAAATAGAAGATATGAAGTACCTTGTCGTTCATATTGCCGTACCATATCTTTTACATACGGAGTACCATAATATGCGGGTTAACCGTATCATTATGTGTATATGTCCCGTACCATAAATAGAATATATGAAGTACCTTATCCGTGTACAGTAAAATAGCTTATCTTGTACAGTAAGGTACCTTATCATTTACATATATAGTACCATAACCTGTATGTTGACGGTATCCAGAATTATACATATACGGTACCCAGATATGAAAGTATACGGTATCATTTGTTATACGATCGAAAAATGAATACATTCCTAATCGAATCGCGTTGTCCTGCGTTATTTTCACAATGCCGAACAATGCACCGAGTTCACAGATCTAGCAATCACCAAATTATTCAAAACATGTTGTAGATGTTCTAGCTTTTATCCTTATACTACAATGAATCTTGGTATTTTAAGATTTAATTCATCTGTTCGGGGTTTAATGCACCGAATTTGATCTGAAACGTATTGCATACTATATATTATTGTTCTACGGTGGTTCGAGATGAAAAAGTTCTTCGATCGACCTCGAAAAATACTAACCCTAGTACGACGTATCATATATATAAGGGACGCCGTACCTTAAAGGTCTTTGTAGGGGTACCTATCTTTTGGTTTAAAGCGTACCAAACCAGCCACGGTTGCAGTACCCAAAATTACTGATGACATGAAACATTTTAGGAAAGCCACTGACATGTCAGACGAGCTGACTTTTATTATTTAATACCTCGTATGTCAGAATTTGACCAACTCATGACTGAAATGTCAGAAATCTCTCAAATCATCACTGAAAAATGTCAGAAAAGTGTGCAATCATTACTGAAAAAATCAGAAAATGTCTAATCCTTGTCTTCCTCGTGAACACTTGCTGAAATGCTTCGTTTGTGACGGAATACAGTCAAGGCTTAAATACCAGTTGTTACTTTAATTTTAGGGTACCGAAATTGCATGTCTTAGAGTACCAAAATGGCATGTCTCAGAGTACCAAAATTGCATGTCTTACAGTACCATAATTGAATGTCGTAGGGTACCAAACTGGCATTCATCACAGTACCAAATTAACATGTTACGGTGCCAAATGTGCATACAGTAGCAAAATGGTTTCGTTTAGGGTACCAAAATTGCATGTCTTAGAGTACCAAAATGGCATTAATAACAATACCAAAGTAGTTGTATATAACCGTACCAAATTAATCTGACTAGCAAAATGGTTTCTTTTAGGGTACCAAAATTGCATGTCTTAGAGTACCAAAATTGCATTTCTTATCGTACCAAAATGATGAGGACTTAGGGTACCAAAATGCCATTAATAACAGTACCAAAGAGTAATATATAACCGTACCAAACTTGCATGTCGTACGGTATCAAACTGGCCTTAATTACAATACCATATTTACATATAATACTGTACCAAATGTGCATCAATTACAATACCAAATGGCGGTCTTTACAGTACCAAATTTGGACAAAAACAATGAGCCATATCATATGGACACATTTGAACAAACTTCTACTTACTGGCATCATTTAGACAAAAAGAATGAGCCAAGACCATATAAAACAACACCGAAAAAGGTCATGAGACAAAAGCAATAACAAAATACATGGAAAATAAGGACGCTACGTCGTTACGGCTTCTGTACAAGTACGGCGATTATGTCCGTATTTCCCACATATTGAAAACATCCGTATTTTCTTTCAATGTCGAGTACAAACTTTGGAACGGAACTTGATACTTTATTGAGTCATGCCGGGAATCGATATCAGACCACCTTCTTTGGAGGGATACGTATATATCGATAAGCGTCGTTGCTTCATTGATTAATAGTAACGAAGACTCCCTCGTATACTCACACATTGCAAATAACGTCCTGCCATCAAACGAATTTGCAGACGCCATATGTTCAGATAATATGGCAACCTGTTAAAATGGTACGGTGTATAGTTTAGATTGGTACTGCATAACTGGACATTTTGGTAACGTATAGACAGATTACTTGGTACATTAAATACACAAAGATACTACATAATATAAATGTCCAATCGGACTGTGTCGCGTAATGTATTTAGTACGATAAAACAACATACAATGGTACGTAATATTCATAGGAAATGGTACGTCGTAAAAGTTATATAAAAGAAAACCGAAATCTCGATGGATTAGCCTCAATACTATCAAATCCTAACATTCCACTCTTATATGGAGCTCTTGGATCGCATTGAGCTCCCGGATTTGGGATAAACCTTGAACAAACGCCCAAAATCGATTAACCAAACACTAACCAAAAGAAAGCTTACCTTACAAAATCAACCCCCAAAATCGAGAACCCAACGTTCAAGAGGCTCTTCGATCCTTGTCCGGTGCCGGCACGAGCAGAAGAAGTTGGTCGGCAAGAATATCGTCGTCGACGGCGAGCTGAAGCTCGATTTTTGCAGAGAAAAAAAGAGCTGAAATGAAATTCTATTTAATAAGGGTATTTTGGTAATCTTAGGTAATTAGGTACCTAAGTGTAAAATTTTTATTCAACTAGGTACCTAGCTGTAAAAGATGTCTGACAAGGTACCTAAGTGGCTGAAAAGTTTTCTATTGGGGATTTATGTGTAGATTTCCGTATATTCTACAAGTTGGAAAAATTAAAATATTTCACTACCAGAATAGTAATAGTTTGCAAATCAATGGTATGTCAATCTTCACGTTTCTATTTTGATTAACAAATTACGAATAATTAAACTAAAGGAGTATTAAATAAGGAGGGAGAGGAAGTTTAAAATTTGAATTGTGTTTAAAATTACTAAATGAGAAGGGAATTGAAGTTTTGGTGTAGCCAATTAATTTTCTATCTCCGTGCCATAACAAGTCTACTATAATATTACAAGGCTTCTTAATTTGCGTGTTCACTAATTTTTGGGAAGTAGTATGTGGGTAGAGATGCCCAACCGCCGGTTAGGTTAACCGGCGGTCGACGGACTAACCTGTACTAACCATCACCTAACCGGCCCGGAGCGGTTGACGGTTAGCCGTCCCCGGTTGCCGGTTAATTTAACTGCCTGTTAGTCAACCGCCGGTTACGATTAACCGCAGTTAAACCGCCGGTTAATTTTTATTATTTTAGTTTTTTAAATTTTTTAATTTTTATTTTGCAAATTACTACAAAATTAAATGAATTTTTGGTGTATTTTCTTTCACATTTTATTATTTTGATGTAAAATTTTAAATATAATAAATTTAGGAATTATAAAATAAATTACAAAATTTTCATATAATATAAAATACATATTTTCAAAATTTCTGATTAATTACTATTAATATTAGTGAAGTTATATGTATTTCTAAAATAATTATATTAGTAAATTAAAATAGTATATTTTTATTTTTATTATTTTTTTAATGGTTATAACCGGCGGTTGGCGGTTTAGGAAAACCCTAACCGGCCGGTTACGGTTATAACTGTAATCGCCGGTTAGCCGTTTAACCGCCTGTTACGGTTAAAAATGAGCATGTCTATATGTGGTACAGAGGAAGTAGTTGAAAATGAATCACGTTACAAGCCTTATCGAAAACCGAATCCTATGCTCCTTGCCACCTGCAAGTTTTAAGGACCGACTATAGTATTTGCAGGTGTTCGTTTTACTCCAACGCATCAACGTTTTGCCCCCATTGCTAGACTTGAATCGATTAGGTTATTACTAGCTATTGCATATTGGCTCAACATTACCTTACATCAAATGGATGTTAAGGGTGAATTTTGAATGGATATATAGATAAAGAAATATATGTTGAGCAGCCGAAAGGTTTCGAAGATCCACATTTTTCTAATCATGTTTTTAAGTTGCAGAAAGCGCTTTACGGACTTAAGTAGGCGCCTAGAGCTTGGTATGGTATGTTGACTACTTTCCTACTTGAATTTGGATTCGCGCAAGGTGAAGCCGATCAAACACTCTTTGTAAAAAGAGTTGGTTCTGATATTTTGATTGCCTAGATTTATGTAGATGATGTTGTTTTTTCCTCTAGTTCACAATCCATGTTAGACCAATTCGTCATGCTATAAATTCTACTTTCGAAATGAGTGTGATTGGTGAGCAAACATTTTTTGTAGCCCTGCAGATTAAGCAAAGCAACTACGGTATTTTCATGTCCTGTGAGAAGTATGCAAAGAACACAGTGAAGAAATTCAGGCTAGATACTGCCAAGGTAATGAAACACTGGTACGTTCAACACAGAAGGTAAGTAAAGATAATGTTGGACATAATGTTTACCCCACATTGTATCGTTCCATGATAGGCAGTCTTTTATATCTTTCAGCGAGTAGACATGATATTATGTACATTGTTTGTGTTTGTGCTAGATATTAGGCTGAGCCAAAAATTTCCCTTTAAATGATGTGAAGAGAATATTAAGATATGTGAGTGGCTCGTGTAGTTTAGGGTTATGGTTCTCAAAAGATACTTACACGAATCTTGTAGGATATAGCGATGCTGATTGAGGTGATGAAGATGACCGCAAGAGCACAAGTGAGGCTGTGTCTTCTTAGGTAATAATCTTGTGTCTTGGTATAGTAAGAAACAAATTGCGTGTCATTGTCTACAGCTGAGTCTGAATACGTAGCTGCGGGTAGCTGCTGTACTCAGCTTTTGTGGTTAAATAGCATGTTGTGTGACTATGTTTAGAATGTGAGTCCGTACTTATGTATTGCGCTAATCTTAGTGCCATCAACATCTCTAAGAACCTTATTCAGCATTCACGTACCAAGCATATAGATATTAGGCATCATTTTTGAGAGATATGGTAGAGAAAGAATTAGTGTGCATGGACACGAAATATCAGTTAGCTGACATTTTCACGAAAGCATTGGATTCTGAAAGTTTTCGGACCTGAAAAAATCCATAGGTTTGCATCATTCTGTCTGATTGTTGGTCAACATTTGGATCAACATAGCATATGTCGAACTTAAGAAGATATTAGATCACCCAAGGACTTAAGAAGAATCACAACTCACATATTTACTATATTTAGGGAGATCTTCGAGGAGATATATTAGGAGATTCTCAAGATATCTTTTACCAATTCAAGAGGGAGCCAAGGCCTATAAATATAAGGAAGATTTCGAGCTGCCATTAAGAGCTTTTTATGGAGTAACCTTGAACGAAAACACGAGTTATATTGAGCGAACGAGCTCTGAAAAGAACGAGAGAGCATTCATTGGTTTGCCTAGTTTTATTCTTTCCCTTTGAGTATAAAGTCTAGACGTAAGCTTTTAGGAAAGGTTTCGAATCTTTAGATTCGTTTTAGGCATGAGTTTACTGTCTTCGATAGTTGTTCTTTTTGTAATCCAGTTTTAATAGTGGAATTTTGTCATGAGGCTCGCAGCAAGTTAAAGAACTTGCTGCATAAATTTACATCTCGTGTGTGTCATCTTTTACTACTAAGTTTTATTATTCCGTGTGCTAAACCGTTCTGATCGCGAGTGTTGGCCAGTGTTTTGGATCAACATTTTAGTCAACATCTATGCGTCTAGTTTTAAACTTAGTTAGGTTGCATCCATATGATATCGGGACCACTTCATGTACCTAGAGTAATCATCTACGACAACTAATGTATACCGTCCCCCTAGACTGGTTACCGAAACTGGACCAAACAAGTCCTTATGTAATAGACCTAGACATTGGTATGATAGTTAGTTTCTGTTACTCTTAACGGTTGATCTAATCTGTTTACCTAGCTGACATGCCGAACATATTTTATCTTCAACATATGTTAGTTTTGGCAAACCTCTAACTAGATTGTTTCTACTTAGGGTTGAGATTGTTTTAAAGTTTAAATGATTTAATCTTTTGTGACATAGCCAGCTTCTAGACTCACCGGCGACCAAACATGTTGGAATGTGAGCGGTCTGCTCACCCCAGTTAATTGTGTAGGTGACATCGATTCTCTGTCCGGTCAGTATGGTATTCCCTCCTTTGTTTTTAACAAAGCATTTATCATTTTTAAAACCAACTTCATACGCGATATCGCTAAGTTGACTGACATTGATTAAGTTATAGTGTAGGTTCTTAACTAAGTATACATTTCACTGAGTTACTTATGTTACGGTCTTCAGCAGCTAGGCAAGAGACTTCAGAATGATTTAGAGAGCAGAGATACTTTCAGAGTTCGGTTGGAACATGAAAATGCGATTAAATTGGTCCTACTTACTCTTCGGAACACAGTGGAAGAAGGATTCTCTAACCTCTCTTTTTCCATTCATTCCATTGAATTTATCTATCTAATAATAAGATGGTTAGAAATCTTTTATTTTATTAAACCTAATCGCTCTTTCTAAGGGTTAAGTTGACGGTACGGTTAGAGGTTTTACCAATCGCGGTTCATAACCGTGAACCGTAACCGTGACCGAATGACCACATCTATTTTACAAACTCATTGACAATTTTTAAACACATTAAGCTCTTTATATAAGAGTACATGTAGGAGAGGCAAAGGACTGCAATTGCTACAGATATTTCAGAGAAAGAAGTTTTACCTTTGCAGTTAGCTCAAGTTTGTCTGGCGATTCAATCTTTCATTGAACTATTTTCCATCCCGCCTTTCCAAAAAAAAAATTCTCCTTTTTGTCACACATACAATTCAGACAAATGATTCGCAAATAACATTCACCATTACCGTCATAATTCAAGCTATTTGCCAGGCGACTATATAGTAAAACTATGACATATACATATTCTAGTTTATTACTCGTGCATTGCACGGGTTAACTATCCATATTTATATTTAAAATTAATAATTAACTATTATAGAGGATAGTGTGATAGTGGGAAGTTTTTCATATTTTTATTATTTTTAGTCTATTATAGTTACTATGACATATACATATGCTAGTCTATTTTCCTTCACGATTGTACAAATATCGTATATTTACTACAAATAGCAGCTTTTGCTAACACACATAAGTTCATACCTACCATGAATTATTACCAAAAGCTTGGTGGGTCGACGAATCACAGTATCGTGCAGCCACATTTCACCTTCTCGGGATCATTAGGCAACTTCTCTACATTTACACAACAAAGTTTTCACACCATTTAGGATGTCTTTTTTTTTTTGCGAGAATTATAAGTAGAAAGTCCGGAACATTGTTCAGCTTGTGGAGGTTGGATAACTACAAACATGATCATTATGTCGCATAAAGGGCTTCTATTCCCCTACTGTCCTGTCGTTCTCTAGTATTCGCCCATGGCAGATCAACTTGACGTCTTTTGTCATTTTTGGCCAATTTTCTTTGTCTGAAAAGTTCGTATAAATACAGATGAAAAAGGAGAAATCAATATTTTCCGTACTTAGCGCGCGAGAGCACATAATCTCATTTTAGTCAACTTAAACCTTCATAACTCATCTTCTTCTTCGACTGAACGCAAGTGGCCATCATTACACAACGCACTTAGTTCAGCTTTAACATCGTTAATCATTCTCAAAATGTAACGCTTAACGATGCTCATGTGCACTTAAGTCGAAGAAAAAGATGACTTGTGATCATTTAAGTCGATTAAAAGGAGATCATATGGTCTGATGCATTAAACTTTGCCGAAGCTAACAATCCAAAATCGGTAACATTGGTAACTAAAGTGGCATCTAGAAACATGGAACCAGAAATGCTCGTGCCCAAGACATCAGGGTCTAAAACGTCGTTGCCTTGTAACACAACACAGCCTAAAAAGTCATAGATTTGCCGTATTTGTGCTAATCGATAGATGATAAAAAAAAAAAAGGAACACAAATTTCTTCTTACATTTGGGCCATTGGGATATGATGTTTTCCTTCAAAGTCAATACAGTTGATGTTATGGGATAACTCTTGGGGCCAATATCAGTTCCATTGATAAACCTAAACTGTATGTCCACCTCCATTACTGAAAGAATACAATTCCTTGCTTTCATTGATAGTAATAAGTTCCTAATATACAAGAGACTAGCTACAGTTACGAGCACGATTCTAGGCTAAACATCAGTAAACAAATATTGACAAATAAATGCAAATAACTAGCCTACAGCACAAACTTGATACTAGGCAAAATATCAGCTATTTTCTAAATATAAACATATTCTATCACACCCCCGCAGTTGAAGCGGGAGGTTGTCGGACGCTGAGACTGTCCCTGAAGTCCTGAAATAATACCAAAGGAAGACCTTCGTGAAAATATCAGCGATTTGGTAACGCGAGGGGACATGTAAGACGCGTACTTGTCCACGGGCAACTTTCTCACGGACAAAATGAATATCCATCTCGATGTTCTTAGTGCGCTGATGATGAACTGGATTTCCAGCGAGATATATCGCGCTAACATTATCACAATAGACCATTGTAGCTTTCTGAATAGGACAATGTAATTCGAGAAGAAGATTGCGTAACCAACACGACTCCGAAACCACATTGGCAACGCCTCGATATTCGGCCTCAGCGCTGGAGCGAGATAGTGTTGGTTGGCGTTTAGATGACCAAGAGAGCAAGTTGTCGCCAAGAAACACACAATAACCGGACGTAGATTTTCTAGTATCGGGGCAACCACCCCAGTCTGCATCTGTATAAGAGATCAAAGATGTTGTGGACGAGGAATATAGATGTAATCCAAAATGAAGAGTTCCCTGGACGTAGCGTAGTATGCGCCGGAGAGCGTTTCATATGATCATTCATCGGATTATGCATAAATAGACAGATTTGTTGCACGGCATAAGAAATGTCGGGTCTTGTGAATGTGAGATATTGGAGCGCTCCAGCAAGGCTGCGGTAATGAGAGGGGTCTTCATAAGGAGTGCTGGTTTGAGCGCTGAGTTTCGGCTTAGTATCAACCGGGGTTGGACACGACTTACAAGATGACATGCCCGCGCGGTTGATAATTTCCTCGGCATACTTTTTCTGGGACAAAAATAGGCCGCTGCATGTTGAGTGACTGCGATTCCTAAAAATAACTCAGTGGACCCAAGTCTTTCATTGCAAATTCGGAGCTTAGAAGTAGCATGATAGATTTGCGAAGACCAACCGAAGAAGCAGTAAGGATGATATCATCCACATAGAGTAAAATATAGGCCATCTCCTCACCTTTCTTGTAGATAAAAAGAGAGAGACTTACTATGTGAGAAACCAATGGAAGAGACGTAATCTGAAAATCGATTGTACCAAGCCCGAGGCGCTTGCTTGAGTCCATACAAGGATTTTCGCAGACGGCACACGTGATTGGGATGATTCGGATCCTTATATAACCCAACGGTTGATGCATGTAGACAGTTTCTTTCAGTTCGCCATGTAGAAACGCATTTTTGACATCCAACTGATGAATGGGCCAAGCTTTAGAGAGAGCAAGGCTGAGCATCGTTCGAATAGTTGCTGGTTTAACAACTGGACTAAACGTTTCTCCACAGTCAAAATCAACCCGCTGCCCCGCGCCATCACCTACAAGTCGGGCCTTATGCCGCTCAAAAGAACCGTCAGATTTTTCTTTATGTTTAAAGATCCACATAGATCGAATAACATTAGCATCAGCAGGACGAGGAACTAAATCCCACGTCTTATTCTTAATGAGAGCAATATATTCATCATCCATAGCCATTTTCCAGTTCGGGTCATGGAGCGCAGACACGGGGTTACGAGGGAGAGGCGACTTTGTGACAATGGTATTTAGGCCATGGTGATATTTTGTATTGGGTCTGAAAATACCATGTTGGCTCCTTGTAACTGGTCTGTTAGCTGAACTTTGGGTTGGTTGGGAAATGAGAGGAGTGTTCTGAACTGATTGTGAGGAGGATGATTGGGGTGTGTGTTGGGAAGAGTGATTTGTATGAAGCTGGTCATGTGATGTGGTCGGGGCTATGGAGGGACTATTATGTATTTGAGGAGTGGGTTGACTTTGTAAGTGGTGTATCATGTAGGGTGATAATTCATTGTCAAGAAAATCATATGTGGATGGAGACGTGTGTAGCTTGGAGAAGGGAAATTCATTTTCCTCAAATATCACATGGCGGCAAATAATGACTATTTGATGATAAGTCATAGCATATGTAACCCCGATGATTTAGAGGATATCCCAAAAATATACAAGGTGTTGAACGAGGTTGGAGCTTATTTATCATAGTGGAGGGAGATAGAGGATAACATAAGCAACCAAAAACCCGTAAATGAGAGTATGATGGAGTTTACCTGGCAAGATGTTGAAAAGATATGTTGCCATTTCCAACGCATGGTGCCAAAAGGAGGGAGGGAGCGAGGCATGTGCTAATAAGGTTCGAATGATATTATTAATTGAACGAATTTTTTCGCTCAGCTTTGCCATTCTGGGGTGAAGTATGAGGACACGAAAAACGAAAAGAAATTCCGTTAGCGTCACAAAAACTCATAAAAGGGCCATTGGCGTATTCTCTACCATTGTCACATTGGATATTTTTTATTTCTCACTCAAATTGAGTTTTGATGAGCGCTCGAAGCTTGAGAAATTTTGAATAGACTTCAGATTTTTTTGAGATGGGAAAAGTCCACAAAAAATTCGAGTAGTCATCCAAAAATAGTACATAATATTTGTGACCGAGAGAACTCAAGACTGGAGACGTCCACAAATCACTATGCACAATATCAAAGGGCATGCAAGAAATATTATGAGATGTGGTAAATGGAAATTTAACGTGTTTACCAAGAGGGCAAGAATGACAAAAACTAGAGACTTTTGTCGAAGTGCATTCGATAAGCTTATTTCGCTTAAGGGAGTCTAATATAGAAGGGTGACCAAGACGATCATGCCAAAGAGATGGGGATAATGCTGCAAAGGTTGATGGTGTAACAACTTTATTATTTGTGGTGGTGGTTGTGATGGGATATAGGTCTCCATGGCTATCACATCTCATTAGTGCCATCCCCGTCTGAAGGTCCTTCACAGAGAATCCAAAAGGGTCAAATTCAACAGAGACTTGGTTATCAGTGGTGAATTTCCGAACGGAAACTAAATTTTTTATTAGGTTTGGGGCATGGAGGACATTTTGTAGTACTAACGGAGGGTGAGGATTAGGTAAGTTAGCACTACCAACACCACGAATAGGAATGGAATGGCCATTTCCGACAATTATACCATGATTTTTGCTCAAATTAGAATAAGACGAGAGATTACCTTCCGCAGATGTCATGTGAGATGTCGCCCCAGTGTCCATGTACCATGCCGCATCAGGTTGCGCAAGAGTAAGAGTATGAAGAGCCGCTTCAATATCAGTTGGACTAGGTGCATTGACATTAAACGCAGCTTGAGGTCTTGGTCCTAGAATACCATGTTGAGGTGGGCGGGGAGTGAAATCGGGTCTGGTCCAATTGTTGTATGAAGGGTATGGAGAAGGAGGGCGAGCCCACGGAGCCCACTGTACCCATGATCCAGACTGCCATTGTTGTGGATTTCTTCCACGGCCGCCACCATTTCTGAAACCGCCATTTGGTGCACGACCACCCTTGCCCGAGTTTCGACCACCAGAATTCTTATTTCTTTTGTTATTACCATTTCTGTCATGGTAATTATTCTGGCGATAATGATTATCAGAGTTACCACCTGAAGTGTTCTGGTTGTTTACAACGTCCTCTGCATTCTGAGGATGTACAACAAGGGCAGATTCTTGTTTTGCTCGTTCTAAAATGGTGGTCTCCTCCAAGGCGAGTTTGGAACGGGCTGTAGCAAAACTTGGTAGGCTTTTCTTGTTTTGCATCACAGTGACAAAATTAGAGTATTGTTCTGTCAATCCTTGTAGCATTCTTAAAACCATATTTTGATCATTGACGGGAGCCCCGACATTGGCTAGTTGATCGGCAAGACTCTTGAGACGATTGCAATACGCGTTTGTCGTCGAAAAATCAGCAAGATTAATGTTAGTGAATGACTTACTGAGATATAATGCCCTCGATTTTTTGTTCTCCTAAAAGAGATTCGCAACACTCTGCCAAGCATGTTTAGCTGAGTCGTCATCGATGAGAATGGAGGTGAGAATATCAGAGGAGACAGTGGCGTAAATCCGCTGTAGAACAGCAGCATCGAGTCGTTTCCAAAGAGGTAGGTCATCGGCTTTTATCTTGTCGTATGCAACTTTTTCTTCTGCATCAACAGGTGGGATGATATGTTCAAGCACGTTATGAACCCTTGCTTGAACCTTGAATAGTGCTGCCCATGAGTGGTACTGTCCTGATTCCAAATCCAATGTGATGGGGATGAGAGTTTTACATTGGTGATGGCTAAGACAGAATGAAACTTAGAACTATCAGCCATGGTTGAAGGGAAAAAAAGTGGGAGGAGATAACTGAATGAGGTAGCCGAGACAAAGAGAAAGAGACCTTAGAGCTCTGATACCATGAAAGAATACAATTCCTTGCTTTCATTGATAGTAATAAGTTCCTAATATACAACAGACTAGCTACAGTTACGAGCACGATTCTAGGCTAAACATCAGTAAACAAATATTGACAAATAAATGCAAATAACTAGCCTACAGCACAAACTTGATACTAGGCAAAATATCAGCTATTTTCTAAATATAAACATATTCTATCAATTACAACTTGTAATGATAATCCAAACATCTTTCAAGCTTATCACAAAAATGAACGGACAATCGATCGAAATCTATCGAAAGAAATGAAATAGTCAGTGTGAGACCCCATAAATCATTAAACCAAACACACACACACACACACACACAAATCATACCCAAAGACCCCATAAATCATTAAACCAAACGAAATTAAGCCAGAATCTAATTCTATTACCGTCTCTTTTATCAGCCAAGCTAAGTATATCTTATAAAAACTTATCATCTCCACGACCAAACAATCAGAAAAAGGTCAAACTCAAAATCATCATTAATTCGTTATCTAACTCCATATACCATTCGTTTTTTATCCTTATCGTCTTCATTTTTTTCCTTCATTGGAAGTAACGAAAGAGGAGACCAAATAAAAAAGTCTATATAAATTAATACCAGCGAAGCTCCAATCTCTATTGTTCTGTTCTATCTTAGCTTGATTAAGGTAAGCAAGGCTAAGGTGGTTGCAGATTTCGGATTCGTTCTTGGGTGCATGTTTAATTTGAAGTCGTAGCCTTTGTTTTAAACGTTTTTGACCTAGCTACAGTTTTTGGATTCTTATAAGCTTCATTCTGTGGAAAGATAACCTCTTCACACTGCCTCTGGATTCGGTTCAATCCGATAATTCTTCGGATTTATATGATTTTCTAAAGTTTATAGTGCGAAACTGAAAAATTCCTTTTAGGGAAATTCCATCTGGTACCCCCGTGTTTATGACTTTTCTTGTTGGTACCTGAAGTTTCCTCGATGCCGGCCGGTACCTCTGAGGTTTTGTGAAATGTAATTTGGTACCCCTGAATTAGCAAAACTGGATTTAAAATATTTAAAATAATCAGAAATTCAGAACTAAAATATTTTTTATTTAAAAAATAAAAATTGTAATCATACAAAATTAGTATATAGTTTGGAAAATTATATAAATATATTTAAAATAGAAAATATATTACCCGAAATACTTAAATAATCAGAAATTCAAAAATAAAATATTTTTATTTTAAAAATAATTTTAATTATCACAAATAGTATATAGTGGGGAAAAATTATATTTAAAAAATAGAAAAATATATTTCCAAATCCCGCACGAACGTTGAGCTTAAAATCGAGCATTCTTTGCAAAATAACTAATGTTTCAATTGGATTTTTATTTTACTCACGATCGGTCATGGTAATCGATAATAATCAAAATATATAGTCCATGATAAAAATATTTTTTCGATAAGAACGCTCGATTTTTTATCTCAACATTCGTGCGGGATTCGGAAAATATATTTTTCTATTTTTAATAATATTTATATAATTTTCCCAACTATATACTATTTTTATAATTAAAATTATTTTTTAAATAAAAAATATTGTATTCTTGAATTTCTATTATTTTAAGTATTTTAAATCCAGTTTTGGTAATTCAGGGATACCAAATTATATTTCATACAACCTCAGGGGTACCAGCCGTAATAAAAAAGGGTAGCGGACGGAATTTCCCTTCTTTTTAGTTGCTGTTTCTGGGAAACTTTTATTGGCGAAGCTGCAGTATTTCTTAAATAGGACAAGAGGGTGGTTTCCACGTTCTAGGTGTAAAGTAGTATAGAAAATGATAAAAAAAAAATGGTGTGAAGTGCTGATAAGTGCTAAAGTGAGTAGTAAGAAATGACCGAGTAACTGTGAGGATACGTGAGGTTAGATACCTGCCTTGAATGTGCCTTGTGGTATTTATAGGACTCATGCCTTGGGCGGTTTTCGGGCAGTTCGGGCCACGCTGTTTTCCGAGTTTGGATGGGCTTGGTTCTCCACCTTCCCACGATCGCACGTCCTCCTGGCCTGCCCGGCCCTTGACGATTACCCTTTGCACATTCTGCTGGCGCCGGCAAGGGGGATCATGGCGGTTCTCGAGCTAGGCGGCCAAAGTCCCCAAGGTCAATGTCTGGCCTCGGCTTCGGGCAAAGATCCAAGGAGACCACGTTCTTTCACCGAGGCGACTGTGCAGGGTACCTCGGGCGTATGTGAGACCTCAGACAACCTACCTGGGGGTCAGAGAAGCCCCTAGAGCTCCGGGGGCAGCCTGTTGTGGATGGGGTTCTCAACGGGCTCGGGGCTCATTCGTGGGGGTCGCTCCCATCGGTCCGAGCCCCTGCGAAGGGCAGGATCAGTCCCCATCAAGGTGGTTAGGTTGGTTAGGGCAGGTCGGTTACTTTTCCGCGAGGTCGGTGAAAACCTGAGGATAACGCTTGTTAGTCTTGAAGTAGTTTCCATGTTAATTCCGAGCTTATGTTTCGGTTGCTTTGGTAGATGTCCATGTATCCATTGTCATGTTCGTTAAGCATTCTCGGACTAGTTTTGATATTGGGACACTTGTTGTATCATATGGGTATTGTCGACTATATCTTCTGAATTGAATCGTTATATCTTCTTCGGGCACGATACATCGAATAAGGACGCATAAGGAGCTCCACGTTTTGTAGAAAGCTAGACATTGACACTATGAGTTGATAATACGGGAACACCTTCCCTTCGCGGGATGTGTGAACCTCTCGATGGGTCGTTTTACTTTGTCGTTTTATGATATGATGTGATATTTGTGATAATGAGCCTTGCCGGCTATAGGATGTGCATATTTGTTATGGATGACGAGTACTTGGTCGGACGTGTGGTGTTATGAGTTGACGATTGCACTGGTAATTATCTGTTGTACATTGACGTTGTGATCGGTATGTGCTAGTAAGCTGATTATGGATTAGCAGTTGTGTTATTGATACTATTGATGTTTTATTTACTCTGTACCGAGGTTCAATAGCCCGAATTGCCACGGTTCGGGTGAGCGAGAGTGGCATATGTGTATTAGTAGCCCGAATAGCCACGATTCGTGTGAGTGAGAGTGGCAGATATCTATTAGTAGCCCGAATAGCCACGATTCGGGTGAGTGAAAGTGGCACATATATTGATTAGTAGCTTGAATGGCCATGGTTTGGGTGAGTGAGAGTGGCATATTGAGTACTAGCTCGGCCAACGTCACCAGTTTGGGATATGCATGTGATGTACGATTGAGATTATAGCCATGGTCGTTTAGAGTACGGTGACGGGTTCGCTGACTCTCGACGGGGATTTCAGTTCGAGGGTGATTATGGATACCCACACGTCTTTATGTGATTAATTGTATTATCCTTGATATGTTATGTCTTTGGGATTTTCATATATTTGTTGGTGCGTCTAGGATTCTTTGTGCGACAATCGAAGGTAAGGTTGTATGTTAGGGTGAAATATACTTAGTTAGTGTCTGCTTGGTTTGTTGGGGTGGAATCATCCTTGATGACGCACCTTCTGTGAGAGAAAGGTGTGTCTGTATTATCATATCATTGAGCTTGAGGTTTGCTCACCCCATATATATATTTCCTTCTTCTAGGTTGATATCGCTTTTGATAAGAGGTTGCCTTTTTGCGATCATCAGTTCCACTGCTGGTTCTTCCATTTGGGGTACGACATCGTTATACTTGGACCCATTGGCAGGGGTACTTTTGCAAGGAGATTTTATTTGCACGTTCACTCCATCATGTCGAGATCTTTGATATTTTGTAAAACCTCCCTAATATATATTAGTATATATGTTCGGCTTATTCTTCATCGAGTGTTCTTGTTATTTTTGCGACGTATGAGTTGGACATTGAGCCTTGCATTTATTGAGAAACGTCGCGGCTGTCTCGCCTTCTGACGCGGGTCAGGGTGTGACATTAAACTATATAACAAAGAAAAATCATATGGATTGAAGCATACATCCACTGGGATCTGACAAAATCAAGAAATTACAACATTTCTTATTCTAAGTCAAATATATCTAAGTATATATATTCCACTAGTAAAATCCGCACAGTCAAATGTCTGTGCAAAACAAAAAAAATAATTTTAAGGATTATTAGTGTAAATAACTGCTGTTAGTTGGTGGTTAAATTATAATTTCCCTTAAATTAAGGATCCCTACAGACCAAATTAAGTTCAAATTAGAGCAGTTTAACTAAGTCCATCTCCCTTAATAAAAGAGAATAGATATTCAAAACTTCTCAAACAGTCCGAAAATATGGAATAAATCCGATGGTCAAGATGTTTATAATTTTGAAGGATAACGAAATGACTAATTTCACGTTATAAACACCCGTTATTCAGAGAAATCTGTTAATTATCATCACCTTCATTAAAATTTGTCATTCGTACTAATTTGTTACCTGTATATATCCATTTCATTTGACGATTCATTTTAGTTGAATGTTAATAGAAAATCAATCGTTTAATATCCACGAATAATACGTTTTGAAAGTGTCAAAGAAAAAGAAAAAGAATAACGTATTTGAGAAAATATAGGAGTAATATAACAGAATATCCGTGACTTGAGCCAATCCCTTTGCGCAGAGAAGACGACCTCGTATATCTGCTCTGCTCACTATAAAAGTAGACCACCACCGTTCTTGAGGTCGTTCAACACCTCAAAACGCTTCTTTTTTTTTTTTTTCTCTTTTTCCTCAGTGTTCGCTCGCTGGATTTACAAGTTTCAACTTCTTTGGATTTCAACGCAGAATTCGAGCGTTATCCTTCTCGCCATTCGTTTACGATGTAAGTGTTTTCGCATTCTTTTTTCTGCGTTGCATTATTCTCTCTGAAAATTTAATTCTAGTGGTTGGGGCGAACGTGTGTAGGTTTACTGGTTTCTGTTTTCGTTGTCGATCCTAGAGATGATGCTTTTTCTTTGGATTATTTTTGAGGCGTAGTTTTAGGTACTTGGTAAGCGTCGTGTATCTTCTTTTTCAAAGATCATGACTTTGTAACGTAGATGAATTGAAGGAGATTAGACATTTTTTTTTCCTAGTATTGGAATCTTTTATGAGTTTGTATTCTAGACTAATCTGCATTTTGAATCTAAAGATATTCGATTGAATGACTCAATAATCAATTCTGGTGATTGCTTTCTTGGGCAGCATCTTGTTATTAAGGAGTTCAGAAACAAAACTAGTCGTCATGATGCCTCCTAAGAAGCTGAGATTGAATGTTAGAAGGATTAAGATAATCTGTATTGAAGAAGCCAAGACACCCGATGTAATCCGAGAAGCTTCTATATCAGCTCCAGCAAATATCTCAGCGATGCCATCTTCCTCGGGAGAACGTCAGCCAGTTGTAATGTTTTGTGATGCTGATAATGTGAAGAAGCAGAAGATGGAAGATAAGAGTTCAGAACTCATAAAGATTGTAAGTACGAAATTCCCGCCAACAGTTTATGCGTGTTTGTTTTTTTCGGTGGTTTTGAGTGTAAATATTTCCTGCTTGATGTTACTTTATGTTGCAGGTAAAGACCAGACTGGGAAAAAGGGTTCGAGAAGGTATGCAGCGAAACCTTTCTGCATTCAGCTTTCTTTCGCTTTAATTGACTCGAACTAATTATTTTACAAATTCTTGCAGAAAGCTATGCTCGAAATGATCTCACAGCAGCCAATAATAGACAATCAATCCAAAGTCGGTGCATGTGTGCAAATAATGGTTCTGCTACTACAAGTGCAAGTGGTTAGTTAAAGATTACCGCTCCTAGTTTTATTGTGCATGTGTAAAATTATAACTCGACTGTCGTTTATTGAGCGAAATTCCTTTTTCCAGACAAATGTTCTAGGATATCATCGTCAGGCATGATTGTCAAAGCGACACGTCAGGGGAATCCAAAGAAAGTATGCTTCCTTAGGTTGCCTTTGGTGAAGTTTGAACATGATTTAATCTGCGCAAGTTTTTCTTATCCTGGTCGCCGTGCAGGTTACAGTTACAAAGTTATATTGCACAGATGTGCGGATAAAGATGGAGAGGATGCTGAAAGAGATAGAGAGGATGGAGGAAATGGAACGGAAAGAGATAGAGAGGATGTGTAAAGGGGTAGAGATGATGGAGGAAATGGAACGACAAGGAGGTACCTGGACAGTTTTTTTTTATTTATGTCAATGTCAGAGAAACCTGGTTTGAATATCGAATTTTGTTTTCCAAACTTCTCCAGAAAGTGGCAGAGTCAATGCATCATCCCTAAGGTCGCATGATCCGAAGTTGCTGCTTGAGAAAGAACTAGTTAATGGAAATTTGGCTTTAGAAAAGGTACGCACATATTTTCATGACCATACTCGTAGCCATAGTTCGTTCTGTTCTAAGTTTTAAAGTTGTAAAATTTCGGTTATGTGATTTTACCTTCTTCAAGACGGAGGAAGCCGAGGAGACTCGTGATAACTTTGATTTTCTGAAAGAAATTGAGGCATCATGTTCCCAGCCTGGAAATCCTGTAAGTAAATTCCAATATTTCCAACCATCACCTTTATGTAAATAGCAGAATTTTCGTTCCTCTTCTTCAAGCTCTTAAACGGTGTGTTTGTTTCAGCCCGGTGATATGCGTTAGTACTTAGTCGCCTCATCCACCATCAGTCGATGATGAAAAACCCATCCCCATAAAAAAAAAAAAAAAAAAAGTATAATCCATGGCATGGTTTGGCATCTCAGGCTAGTTGGTTTTCGGCTAGTTCTTGGTTCACGGTTTCTATGAGTTAAAAGTCAGTCTTCTTCAGCCTTTGAGACTTGTTACGTGCTTGATATTGATTGACGCTCAACTAGCGAACCGAGCTTGTAAGGAGAGGCTCGGTCTTGAGAATCGTATGAGGTTTCAGTCCTTTGGGTCTTTTTGGGAGGAATAAATAAAAATAGCGGAGGCACATGATCCAATGCTCTTGAAGAATCAAAGCGATCCGTAACAATGAGTAAGATCATGCAAAGCATTCGGATATCGATGTGCCATGTGACCACATCTCCGAACCTAACTGCTGAAAAAAAAAGAAAACAAAAGACTCCATTAATCCCGGGACTAAACAAAAGATTACGGGATCTTGAGATTTGAGCAAGGGTTTGTGGAACGAAATGGTGGGACTTGAGTTGTTTTTCAGTGTCGAGCGTGTGCCTTGGCCTTTTCTGCTGAAGATGGTTTTCTAGACGAGTGATTGTGGAGAAATAACGATGATGCCGATCGTACTTCTTGTTACTGCTATGTCGAATCAATTGCCAACGATTATCGAATATCCTCCATTCTCTGAGACTATTCTTTGGTGGATTGGACGACGAAGCTGCGTTGCGCACAAGCCGTGCAGTACGATAGATCGATCAACGAAGGTGAGGTAATATTATTAAGATTTCCTTATGTTAAGCTTTTGTTCAACGTGCGGAAATGAGAATCCATGATTAGGGTATCTAATTTTACCATAGTTCCATGTTTTCTTTCCTTGTGCTAGTGTTAGTTCATGTGATGATTCTTGAAAGACTTCATTATGGGCTCTTTTCACTTTTTAGTTGTGTGCAATAGTTGGAAACTTTGAATGTTCGTTTTTATGTCTGCGAAATGATTCAGATAAGTAGAGTGTGTACTTGTTCTAAAATCACCATGAGACTCTTCTCATTGGTTTATTTGTATTTTACCATTTGCAGGCAACTGATATTCCTTTGTCTCAGGCTTGAAGCTCCAAGGACATATGCAGATCTGAAGAAGGCCTAGGATGAACTGTGTAACATTAGAGAAGAGAAATATTTGTGAGGGTAGTACTACTAGTTCCGTATTGTATCCATCAAAACAATCAATAAAGAAGATGGAAAGTTTGACCCGTGGATGTAAGATCGTTTTGCTTCGGCGAATCGATACGAACCACGTAAAATATCGTGTCTTTTGTCTTCATTCACCCTGACTGTTAAAAGTAGAATTCCTATCGAGATAGAGAAATATTCAAAGAAAAACTAAAGTAAAAACTCTATAAGTTTAATTACTCCCTAAAATAATAAAATCTTTTGGCTCCGATTTTGGCCTTTGTAAAAACTCATCAAATTCGATAAGATATAAGATAATAATTTTTTTTGAAAAATCCCATTCTAAATATTAGGTCGCATGAAAACTATAAATTAATGATTCATGTACAATTATAAATATATTATAGTAATTTGTTATACATATGAATCTATTGTTACTTTCGATTTCATCCATAACTTTTTTAATCGAAGCTCGAGTTCCGGTGTCGACTTCTCAAGCTGCATCCAATGTTAATCGCATAGAATGAATTGATATTATACGTGAAGATATTTTATTTAGTTACAAAGGGATTGGTTGATTTGTTGCATGAATATAATAAATGAAACATATATGAATACTAAACTTAACTAAATTTAAGAAACTTCTCTTGTTTAATAAAATATTAATTTCACGATATACTAATATCTCTCTAATAAAATTTAACGGTCCAATGTTATAAATTTAGAGAGCTTTACTTGTACAAAAGAAAAACTAAAATGACAGTATTGAGAAAAACTAAATAATCTACCGAACAAATCTAAGACTCCACGTTATATATCTTTTATTTATCTCAAAGCTCACTTCAATAAAGGGAGCAACTCAAATGTCTGAAAATTCAATTTGGCATTGTCTTCTCTATCTACTACGGTTTAACAACGGTATATTTCGGATCAGGCCCAAGAAGCTATTTTTCCGAAGAGTTCAAGCCTTTTTGTATTTTCATTTAGGCCAAGGACCTAGTTAAAGAAAATATTAGTTTGAAGGACTCGGCTCATTGATGACCTTTCTATCCTTCAAACTTGCCAAAATTACACACATGTGCCATCGTCCCTTCCAAACGATTGATGCACAAACTCCGTTCAACGAAGACCAAAATTTACGATCTAAAAGCCGACTCAATCTCGACGTTGATTGCCGAATAAGGTTAAATCGGTGATAATCTCCCATGGGTGACAATAGTCAATGAAAATTTTTGAAGTTTATAAAGGAATAATGTATTAAAAGTAATTCGAAAATCTCGTTGAAACAATGGGAAATCTGGACTTTAATGACTGAATAAGGTGAAATTAATCGTGGGCCTTAATAATCAATGAAATATTGATGTTAATCGCGAAGAAATTTGACGCGGCCTATGATTGAAGCTTTTGCTAATAAAACGCTCGCCGGGTAAAATTTATGCACTCTGTGTAACAATTTATGCATTCTGGGCAACACTTATGATTCGAATAATTCGAATTATTATTTTCTCATTCGAATAATAAATTCGAGTAAAAAAATTTGAAAAAGAAAATAATAACTCGAATTTTTAATTCGATTTTTCACCCAAATAAATGCTATTTTTCTACCAGAATGTTATTCGAGTAACTCAATCTGAGGTCGAATAATTCGAATAAAAAATCGAATAAACTGTTTTCTGTTTGAAAACGATTTCAGGCTCAAAAACACGAAAAATCACTCAGATTCTGCATTGCTAATAAAACATTCAAGGGGTAACGCTTTGTGCATTCTGGATAACACTTCGTGCATTCTGCGTAACACTTCTTGGGTAGCAAGACACTACCGACGACACGCTGCACCTTTCTGAGTATAACTTTTGATCTAAAATTCAAATGACCTTGACTCAAACTCCTATGAATAGGCAACTTAATTATGTATAACTTTTATTTTTTAAGCTCTTTCTGATTTGAAGTTCATTGACATAAAAAACGTGCCCGAAAAAACATTTTGGGTGCTTAGAGGTGATGAAAATGGCATTGCCCGAAAATGGCAACCTGCACCTTTTGGAGTATAACTTTCGATCTAGAATTCAAATGACCTTCATTCAAGCTCCCTTGATTAGCCAACTTAATTATGTATAACTTTTATTCTTTAAGTTCTTTCTGATTCGAAGTCCATTGACCTAAAAAAGTGCCCGAAAAAGATTTATGGGTGCTTAGGGATGTTGTCCGAAAATGGCAACCGGCACCTTTTTTAGTATAACTTTCGATCTAGAATTCCAATGAGCTTGATTCAAAATCCTGTGAATAGCCAACCGGCACCTTTATGAACTTCTAGATAAAAATATATTAGTTGAGGTTATGATTTTCGTGCAGGTTATGTTGGAATTGATGAAGTTGAAGTATATAGTATGGAAAACAAGTAACACTCTTCTCGAAAGGATGATCATGCTTCTACGAAATTAATTCTACTTACTCAGAACATTGTGGATATGAACTATTAGTTGTTTATTACAATCCAGGTGTCGACCTAACATAAATGATTCAACAAAATTAATGACATCTTCAATTAATCTTAAACGTAAACTCTATGTTGTTTATTGATTTCCTGCAGGAACAGTTTAACAATGATCAGAAACAATTTAATAAGAGAAAAAGACAGAAGTAGATATGTAGGTAACAATACGAGTAACAGAAGACATTATCACAATAACAACTTAATATGTAATTAGTGTAGTTTATTATTTTTAGATTTTATATTGTAACACGCTACATTCACTAAAATATATGAACTTTTGAAGTTTTAGATAAAAATATATTAGTTTAGGTTATGATTTTCGTGGAGGTTATGTTGGAATTGAAGAAGTTGAAGTATATAGTATGAAAAAAAGTAGCACTCTTCTTGAGAGGATGATCATGCTTCTACGAAATTGATTCTACTTACACAAAACGTTGTGGAAATGAACTCTTTGTTGTTTATTACAATCCAAACGGTCGACCAAACATAAATGATTCAACAAAGTTAATGACATCTTCAATTAATCTTTAATATAAACCCTATGTTGTTTACTGATTTCCTTCAGTAACAGTTTAACAATGTTCATAAACAAGTGAAAAAGAAAAAGTAACGAAAGTAGATATGTAGGTAACAGATCACGCTGTCATAGTAAATTTAATATGTAATTAGTTCAGTTTATGATTTTTAAATTTTATATTGTAAACACGCTACTATATACGAACTTACAAAGTTTTAGATAAAAATATATTAGTTTAAGTTACGATTTTCCTGGAGGTTATGTTGGAATTAAAGAAGTTTTACAAACTAAAATAATTCTGATAATAGATAAACGCATAACTAGTAACAATTTTACACATGGGTAACGTATAATCTATGCTTGTTTTATCTAGACTCTCCCGCTCAAAATTCACCTCATGATGGTTGATAAACGTATTTCAATGCATTTATCGTAGTATTTAATTGGGATATAGTAGAGCTCTAGCAATCATTTTATGCGTTTATTCGCCATATTTATACTTATTTTTATATTGAAGGAGCTTAGGACGAGTTTCGGGCGAAAAGGAGCGAAAACGGGCAAAACGGCGCGAAGACAGTGAAAACTGGCGAAGGTCACGGCCGTGACACCTAGTGCACGCGGCCGTGACAAGGTGCAGAGGCCAATCAAAGAGATGGTCACGGCCGTGACACCTAGTGCGCGAGGCCGTGACAAGGGGCAGAGGCTAATCAAAGAGATGGTCACGGCCGTGACACCCATTGCACTTGGCCGTGACACTTGGCAGAGAGTTGGATCGAAGATGGTCACGGCCGTGACGCCCATTGCACTTGGCAGAGAGTTGAGCGAGTTGAGTCGGTGATGGTCACGGCCGTGACGGCCCATGTCCCAGGCCGTGACCGTTACGAAAATTCCTGTAAAAGCCCAAATTCGACTCAGAAAAAGGGGATTCTTACCAGATATCAACCCTAAATTCTCCAGAGACGAAAGAAGAGCCAAAAGAACGCCGAATTACGTCCCGGAGCGCAAGAGACGGATCAACGACGCAATCACGCTCAATTGATCAAAGAACGAAGATTCATCACGCTAGTACCGATAATTCGCCAGTATTAAAGATCATGAGTCTTCCTTCTCTGTTCTCTATTTCTTTCGTTGTTTTCTCGTCTATTATGAGTAGCTAAATTCCCTATGTGTTTGGGATTAGATGAACGCTAGGTTATTTTGTAATTAAGACATATGTTATCGTGACTCGTGTTTATGATTATTTATCGATCTATGAAATTGCTTCGTCACTTTAGTATGTCTATGTGTTAAAGTGATCGTGTGGAAAATCGTTTAGGGCGACAGCTAAACAACGATTAGGCCGTTCGTAGAAGATAGGATTCGAGTAAAGGGCGAAAGCAAATACTCGATCCTCGCCATTAGTAATTACTGAACTTTAGATCCCCGCGAGCGTTTAGGGCGATAGCAAATCCGTTAGCGGGTAGGAAATTACTGCGATCTAGTCAGAATCACGTAGGAACGATAATTTACTGGCTTAGGCAATATACCTAGCGGGATTCGAATTCCGAGCACATCTTTATTATCTGAAAGCTTCTTACCAGTTTTAGGCGTGTTCTGTCGATCTCTAGTTGACTTAGGAGTAATCTGTTAGGATAGTCCATATAAGAATCTGCTTATTTTGTTTAGGCTAGATATCGAGTCGATAGGTTAATACTAGTACTTAGTTTATTCCTCGTATTCGATACTCGTTTACTCACTTTACTGCACTACAAACGGGTCCACTGTCTATCGCACGTCGGTGATAGTAATTAGGTATACGTTTTATTTTATCACTTGTCGCACTTGCACATTACACCACGTGTCGATCAATGGTTTTCCCGCCCGAACTTTCAACGCCCACTTAGTGACAAATGTAGGCAACGTAGTAACAGAAATGCACTCACTAGTAACAGAACCTGAAAATTTTACAAAACACGCCAAAACGAATACACCACACTTTCCTCTAAACTCCATTGCAACAAGAAAAATCATCTCTCTTCTTCATTTACTGCCATTTCAACCGCCGAATATGCAAAGAAGCAATTTAACGTTTGAAGTATTCTTTTTGTCTTTTTTGTCTATTTGATATCAATTTGTCCTTTTTGTCTAGTTGATATCAATTGGTCACTGTTTGGCATCTCATTATGTACGGATTGGATGTTTCTTCCTGTAATAACAAATTATGTACACACAGTAACATTTGATATTAACATGGTGACAATTAGTTATAATTTAATAACAATTTTGGTATTCCTAGTAACGGTTTTGATACTCCTAGTGAGTGTTTTGACACAGTAAACATATAACCAAATTATTGGGGTCGACCGTATTTTCGCGAAATTAAATGATGAACATCGGACGAGCAAACAAGGTGTCGTAGCGAGCTGCCCATACTATGGGTACTTCGAAGTTATGCATATTAGATGTAATCGTTGCAAAAACGGCTTTGATTTCATCTTATCTTCGCAAATTAGAACACTAAATAGAAAGATAAAAATTCATTACAAATCTTACATCTTGCATCGTCAATATGCATCCTACCTTACACGCCGAAATTGGTTGGTTAATGGGCATTCAAAATTTCGGAGCTCGATTCACTGTAAAAATGAGATTCATAAGATAAATATCTCTGTCGATAACAATTTTCTGCATCACAGTAACAGATAAGCGATGGAAAATAACATTTCAACATACGTATATAACAATATAATTCTAACTGCATACTGAATGTCGCCACAAAGTAACTCTTATTATAGTATGTTAAGAAGGGTATTTTCGTCAATACATATTTTTAAGCCTTATCTCTGCCTTTTTCGAAAAGTTGATCCTTTAAACTAATAGGAATTCTGATAGGGCCTGAACGGTTTAGAAACTTACTGACATTGGACTGAATAGAAATTGTCCCTTAATCAAATTGACACGTGACACACTAAGTTAAGCGTAATGATCTTATTCCATGTTTAAACCAGGGATTTGAAGATCGGACCGGCCGGTTTGGACCGGAAAACCGCGAACCGGGCGAAAATCCGTTCGGTTCCTGTCCGATCTTCTTTAATTTAAAAAAGAAACAGAAAAATACAAGATCTGTATAAGTTAGACTAAAGAATAAAATGAATAAAGTAGTGGCAGCTTGGTTAGTGGTGAAAGGGTTGAATTAGCTACCTTAGTGGGCTGGATTCGAATTCCTTGAAACCATATAAGTATTTTATAATTAACTTGATACTCTTTTATTGCTTTATAATTAACTTATTACCCAAATTTTATTTCTAATTAATTTTGACCCCGAATTGATATATTGAATAATTTACAGCACACGGTACAATTAATTTTTAAAACACCAACACAATTTACATTTATTTAATTTTTCCATTTAATTTTATAAAATTATAATTTTTAAAAAATACATAAAAACAACTGTAGTTCAGTATTATTAATTTGATTCATTTATGAAATATATATTTGTTATGTTTAGGATACGGTTTACTTCAGTTTGATTCCAATTATACCGGTTAAACCTTAAACCACTAAAATTTTCCATCCCGTTCGGAAACCCGGTTTCAGAACCTTGGTTTAAACAACGTGGGTAGAAAAGTCAAGACCTTCTATCATACATACAATTCAGACAATTCAGACCTTGGTCAAGACCTGGTTTAAACAACGGTTTCGCACCTCTTTTGCAAAGTAAGAATGCTTTTTCATCACGCATACAATTCAGACAAATGTTCCATGAACATTCACCATTACTCTCATAATTCAAACTATTCGTCCGGGGACCGTATAAGAAACTTATGAGATTCAACGAACAAAGCAAAACGATTCCGAGAATGAAGAAAAAGAAGAACAAAACGAATGTAATTACAAGTTTTCAGGCTTGTTTTCCCTTCAAGATTGTACGCAAACCGTATATTTACTACAAATAGCATCACTTTTATCGCCATACGGAAGTTCATACGTATATAACCATCAATAACCGAAAGCGCGGCGGCGCGACGAATCACAGTATTATGCAGCCACACTTCACCTTCTCGGTATCATTAGGGAGCTTCTTCTCTACATTTACACAACAAATTTTCATTTTTTATTTAGAGGCCTTGTTTCAAGACTTAAATATTTTTCTACTCCTTGTGACTTAGGGGGTAGGACTATAAGTAGAATTTAAAGGTTGACATTTATCGGGACAACAACCTTCAAAATTAAGCAATTTAGGAATATTTCTCCCAAAATTCTAAGGTTATCAAATTTGGGGACTGCATCCCTTCGAATTCAGTTTTCAGACTTATAATGTTCATATATTGCTCAATTTTGGAAGCTGTTGTTCGCATAATGTTACCCCTTGAATTTTATCCTCATAATGTCACTCCATAGATTAGAGGACTGAAAAATAATTACTAATCCTTTTTTGTGCTAGGTATAAGTAGACATTCCAATGTGGAAAATCGAACCTTTTTCGGCTTGTGGAGGTTGAATAACTACGTGCATGATCGTGACATCGCATAAAGGGCTTGTATTCCCCGACGGTCCCGTTGTTCTCTAGTATTCTTCCTGCGCATATCAGCTTGACGTCTTTTGTCGTTCTTGGCCCATTTTCTTTGTCTGAAATATTCGTACAAAGACCGATGAAGGAAGAAGAAATCGATCATTTTCTTTGGATAATACGTGAGGACACATGATCTCATTTAGTTATCAAACCCTCCATAACTCATAATCTTCTTCGACTTAAAAGCACGTGAGAATCATTACATCACATTTAATTCAGCTTCGAGGACGCCAATCATTCTCAAAATGCGATGCTAAACGATGCTCACGCGTCTAAGGCGAAGAAGAAAATGAGTTATGATGGTTTAAGTCGACTAAAGGAGATCGCGTGCTCTTGCGAGTTAAATTCCATCTAATCTGACGACTGAATTAGTCAGAGACCAAAATAGCTCAAACTCGGTAATATTGGGAACTAAAAGTAACAACTCGAAATATGGGAACCAGAAACGCCCATTCCCCAAATATTATGGTCTAAAAATGTCGTTGAGCACAACACAGCACAGCTAGTCACGGGTTCGTCGTACTTGTGCTATTCAATAGATAACAAAAAAAAGGAACACAAATAGGTCCGATAAATCTTAACCTTTGGGCCATTGGATATGATGTTTTCCTTCAAAGTTAGTATAGTTGTAGTTATGGGATAACTCTTGGGGCCAATATCAGTTCCATCGATCAACCTAAACTTTATGTCCACCTCCATTATTTCATCTTGTAATGATAATCCAGACATCTTTCAAGCTTATCACAAAAATGAATCTTTCGAACCAAGAATTAATCTTCGACGGGCAATCGATCAAAAATTGGATCGAAATCTATCGAAAGAAATGACATGGTCAGTTTGTGAGCAAGCAGGTAAAATCCATACACAGCACACAGATATCATAGCCAAAGACCCCATAAAATCATCAAACCAAACCAAATTAACCCAGAATCTAATTCTATTACAATCTCTTATCAGCCAGGAAAGTATATCTTATAAAACCTCATCATCTCCATGACCAATCAATCAGAAAAAGGTCAAACTCAAAATCATCAATCATTCGTTATCTAACTCCATATACCATTGATGTATGTATACTTACTTGATCTGAATAAGAAGGTAGGTAATCTGGGATCACTGTATTGATTGATGAAGATTTTGGACAAATCAAAAAAGATGGCTTTCGGGTGAAATTTTGATCAATTCGTTCGCTGTAAAGGTTCTCCAGATGCCACAAGGGAGAAAAGGCCAAGGCAAGTCGGCTTTCGTAGTTAACGAAAGTTGAATGAAGATGGTGAAGGAATTTTCTAAATAATATTAACTATAGGCGAGTCAAACATGGTTGCAATAAATTTTATTGAAGAAAACCGTCGTGTTGTTTACGTTTGGAGTTATTGACATAGTGTCGGCAAGTTCAATTAAACAGTCTCATTTGGAGTTGGTCTTCGAAAATGTTACAATTAGTACTGTCAAATCGGGCCGACGGGCAGGCCCGGGACGTAGCCCGCCACTGCCGGGGCGGACGCGGGCAAGCCCCGTCCCTCCCCGCCTGCAGGCTGGTAGCGGGTCTGGCTGGCTTAGCCCGCCAATTTAATAAAAAATAGGAATAAGAAAAAATAATAAAAAATAGGAAAAAAGATATTGAAATTTCAAGTTGGAAAATATATCTAATTTTACAAACTTTTTTAATATTAATCTACTTATGCTATTAAGTACCAATTATTATTGTATATTTGTAATATTGTATTATAAATAATATAGTTATTATTTTTAAATATTCTGGCGGATGGCCCTCACCCGCCGCGGGCTTACCCGCTCAGCCTGCCTGCTGGCAGGCCTAAAATATTGCAGCCCGGGGCAGCAGAATTATCAAGCTCAAGAATGATAACATCTTGGTTGGTTTCAAGTATGAATTACCTCTTGAATTTTTGCTACTTCTGGAAAAAGGATGCTCAAAAAGAATCTTGATTCCAAATCCAACACACTCAAATTGGAACAATATGGCACAATGTATATGGGAACAAGCCAAACACCTTTCTGGGCCATCTTTGTTTATCTCAGCAATGACCATCGGGCTAAAAAAGAACAAACAGATTATCTGATCAAAGGCGAAACAGAGATGGGGTAGAATATGGTTCATGGGAGGTGATCTAAATGATATTCGAGACCATCGGGAGAAAAAGGGGGTAAAAAAGAACAGCAGCCAGCTTTAGAACACTTTTAATCAATTCATAGACTGTCTTGGAGCCTCAGAGGTTCCTTCAACGGTAGAGAGTTTTCACATGGGCCAATAACCGAAGTGGAGAAGGGTTTGTCGAAGAACGATTAGACAGAATTCTTGTCTCGCCTGACTGGTTACTTAGCTTCCCAGATTCTCAAGTCTCACATGTCCCTAAGTTGGCTTCAGACCATTGTCTCCTTCTTCTTGATACCAATCCTACCTTCCTCAGACCTAAGAAGTCGGTTCTTTTTTGACAAAAGGTGGCTGGAACAACGATGAAGTTGTTGCTAGGGCTTGTGCCAAGGGGGACAAAAATACAGGATTTTTCATGACAGCCACCACTATTAAAGGCAGAGCTTCAAACACACTTCAGAATCTTCAAAAGCTAGAAGGGGGTAAATGTCGATGAAATCCTCACAGAGGTCACAAAATTCTATTCGACCTCTTTTCATCAAGCCAACCTCCGGATCCTGAGGGATTTCTCGGAGGGATTCCATAGTCCATTACTGGGCTCCTTGAATCTGCAGCTGACAGCACTGGTGAAGGAAGAGGAAATCAGAAATGCAACCTTCTCAATGCACCCCATAAAACCCCAGGCCCAGACGGTATGACGCCCCTTTCTTTCAAAAATTCTGGTTTGTCATTTAAAGTGATGTTTGTGCTGCTCAAAAACATAAACCACACACTCATCACCCTTCTTCCTAAGGTTAAAAATCCCTCCCTTATATCCCACTATAGACCCATCAGTCTCTGCAATGTTGTGTACAAAATCATCTCTAAAATTCTCACTGAAAGGCTCAAAACTTGTCTTCCATTATCTTATCTGTCAAAACAGTCTGCTTTTCTTCAAGGTAGGCAAATCCTTGATAATGTCGTCATTGCTCATGAATGCCTCCATCACATCAACTCTTCTAGAAGAGGTAACCACAAATCCATGGCTCTTAAACTTGATATCGAAAAGGCCTTTGATAGGTTTGAATGGGGCTTTGTTAGACGAATTATGGCTAAATGGGGTTCCACCCGACATTTATTGATGGATCCTACTTTGCATCAGCGCATCTTCGTTTTCTTTTAATATTAATGGCTCTCCTTTGGGACTCCTTCTAGAGGTTAATTAGACAAGGCGATCCACTCTCACCATTCCTCTTCATCATTATCTCAGAAGGTCTCTCAACACATCATCAATAAATTCTCATCTCTCATGTCCTCTTCGCAGATGATGCCCTCTTGTTCAGTGCAGCTAATACATCTCAGGCTAACCACCTCAAGGACCTCCTTTGACAAATATTGCCTTGCCTCTGGCCAATGTGTCAACCTCTCTAAATTTGGGAATCACCTTGGCTTGCACAACTCCCCAACTTCGTCCCCCCACCCAGAAGAACCTCGATACCAGCTGACTCGGGTGTCCCAGCTCTTGAAATCCGATGGGATCTGATTGGAATACTGACATTATTGATTCCTTTTTGCCCTCATGATGTGGCTCTGGACTAAAATTCACTGGGATGCTCCAAAGGATAAGCTCTGCTGGATCTTTGGGAAGCATCAGCTCTTCTCAGTCTCTTCATGGCGAAATCTCAAGATGTCAACGTGGCTGAAGGCAGTCATGCATTTGGAACCTTAGCATCAAGCCTAAAATCAAACATTTTCTTTGGAGATGTGTGCACAATATCCTTCCTACAAAGACCAGATTAAAAGAAAAAGGTGTGGAAATCGACCCAATTTGCTCCTGGTGTGGGGAAGCTGAGGAAACACTCGAACATATATTGTTTCACTGCCCGAGAGCCCAATTGGTTTGGAAATTAGCCCATGTTACTTGGGATTAGATTTATTGATACAAACTGCGTTTCAAGGACTGGCGGTTTCTTACTTGCTTTGGCCGAGCCATCGAAGCTTCCAACATAGAGTGCAATTATCCGTTTATATCATTTGGATGCTTTGGAAAACTAGGAATCTTTGGCTTTTCGAAGCAATCAAGAAATCTGAACTTGAAGTGCTGGAACTTGCCTCATTGGAATGGCAAGAGCTCTGCAACTGATTTTTGGCTTTTTGTCTTGAAGATGATTTAGGAAGGTTTGCCTTCATTGGATCATCTCATCGGACTCACCAAATTGGTTAAACATTGCATAATTCTTATCTTTGTTAACCTCTTTTTTTGAACATTTTTGTTGAGTTCTTTTTTTTTTGTCTCAATCTGAGACTTTCCCTTACTGGTAAGATTGTCACCAGATGGATTTGTGGGTGAGTTAACCCATGTTACATCTCTTGTTATTAATATTGAAGCAAAAATTGGGAATAAGAAGCACTTTCAAAACGGCAAAAGCCGCCACCGAGAGGCGGCGCGGGCAAGCCCGCCTACTCGCGGGTCTGGAAATAAAGGCCCGCCCCGCCTGCAGGCTAGGTCTGGCTGGCTTAGCCCGCCAATTTTTTTTTAAAAAAATAATAAAAAAACAATAATAAATAGTAAGAAAAAATAATAAAAAATACGTAAAATAATATAAAAATAGGAAAAATAAATAATATTGAAGAATTCAATTTGGAAAATATATCTAATTTAACAAACTTATTTAATATTAATCTATATATGTTATTAAGTACCAATTATTATTGTATATTTGTAATATTGTATTATAAGTAATATAATTATTATTTTTAATTATTCTGGCGGGCGGCCCTCACCCGCTGCGGGCTTACCCGCTCAGGCCTGCCTGCTGGCGGGACTAAAAAATTGCAGCCCGGGGCGAGCGGGGGCGGGCGGGCGGGGGCCGCGGGCCCAATTGACCATCATTGAGGTTAATGAGCGTTCTTCCTTAGTTCAAATAGAATTAACCTTCATTGCTTAAAGTGCTTTTTTTTGGTTTAGGAAAACTGTAGAGGTACATCGATCGTAGCGAAGATATCGTTGTTCTACGTGTCAACTTATTTTTAGAAGCGTTTTCCACATACGAATTCGGCACATAAAGGCATGTTTGGTTTGTGGAAATTAATAGGGAAAAGAAAATTAAAGGAAAGGAAAACTTTTTTGCATGTTTGGTTGATCAAAGCAATGGATAAGGAATGAAAAGAAATCAAATCTAGTTTAATTGAATCAAAAGGAAAACTAATCTCCTCACTGATGAGCAAAACGAATGAAAAATAATGGAAACCATTTTTCTTCCCATTTATTTCCTCAAACCATAGTGTAAGAGTGTGTTTATAAAATTTAGTGTGGAAAAGGAAAACTAATTTTATGTCTGATTGATTTCAGAAATAAATGAGGAAAAGAAAAGATAACTTAAACTCACTTTTTATGTTAAGATTATGGAAAATCAATTTCTTTACCAAAATGACGAGTAAAAGGAATAAAAAACTGGTGATGTTTTAGTTTCTTTTCTTTGGAAATTTCCTTGAGCAAAACACAGCGTAAAAGAACATATCAAACAAAAGTACTCCCTTCCATGCAATGGAGCAAAAGAAAAACCTTAAAAGATTCTAACATTTAGGTAGACAAACCAGCCAGTTAGGAACACCAGCAATCCTCACTATAATTAAGCACAAGAAACATCTCTCGCTTCGAAAAATCAAAACAAACAAATCTTCAAATAAACATATGTCAACACAACAGAGCAGAATTTGGTCCAAAAACATCTTACTCAAGCAACAGCAGGCATGTCCTTGAGCCAAGCATCGAGCGGCTTGCCAATAGAGTACACAATGAACCCAATTTCCCTGAGCTTACTCACATCAACAACGTTCCTCCCATCGAAAACAAATGCAGGCTTCTGCATATTATCGTATATCCTCTGGAAATCGAGCTTCTTAACTCGTCCCACTCCGTAAGAACACAGACAGCATGAGCATCCTTAGTCGCCTCGTAAGCATCCCAAACGGTCCGAACCTGCTTGACCGTAGTTGGCTCATGGGCTGTAGGTGAAGGGGATGGTCCCAGTCGAACTTGTTCATGGCTAAGTCCCTTTGAATCTGATCCTCGGTGACTTGTGGGTCGTAGATGCTCAGCTTAGCCTTGTCCCCTAACAGCCCTTTGCACACGTCGATGGCAGGAGTTTCCCTAGTATCGCCGTGTCCTTCTTGAAAGCAAAGCCGAGGATGGCTACTTTCTTGTTCGCAACCGTGTTGAACATGGAAGAAACCAAGCGGTTCACGAATCGATTCTTCTGATAGTCGTTGATTTTGATCACCTGCTTCCAATACTCGGCAACCTCGGGGAGTCCATTGCACTCGCAAATGTAGACCAAGTTTAGGATATCTTTTTGGAAGCATGACCCGCCGAAGCCAACGCTGGCGTTGAGGAACTTCGAGCCGATCCTAGTGTCCTTGCCCACGGCGTAGGCCACTTCGCTGACGTCAGCGCCCGTGGCTTCGCAGAGTGCTGACATGGCGTTCACCGATGAGATCCTCTGAGCCAAGAAGGCGTTGGCTGCTAGCTTTGAGAGCTCGGCGGACCATAGGTTGGTGGTGATGATTCGATCCTCGGGGACCCAATGAGCGTAGACCTCTTTCAAAGCCTGAACTGCCCTGAGCCCACCTGGCGTTTCCCTTCCCCCGATGAGGACTCGATCGGGCTTGAAGAGGTCTTCGATCGCAGTGCCCTCGGCTAGGAACTCGGGGTTCGAGAGGATCTGATAGTTGATCCCTTTGCTGTTGTGGGTCAAGATTTTTTCGATGGCCTCAGCTGTCTTGACGGGGACGGTCGACTTTTCGACGACGATCTTGTCTGATTTGGACACGTCTGCGATCATTCGAGCTGCGCTCTCCCAGTAGGTTAGGTCTGCTGCCTTGCGGCTCCTAAGCCTCGGGTTTTGGGTTGGAGTGTTGACAGAGACGAAGACAATGTCTGCCTCGGAGACGTGCTTCTCCACGTCGGTGCTGAAGAATAGGTTTTTCCCTCTGCACTGCTTGACTACGTCGTCGAGGCCGGGCTCGTAGATGGGGAGCTGATCGCTGTTCCATGCTGTGATTCGAGGGACGGAGATGTCGACGACCACTACTTCGATGGAAGGGCACTTGAGTGCTATCACAGCCATGGTGGGTCCTCCTACGTAACCTGCTCCAATACAGCAAATCTTCACCATTTTTTCTCCACAGTTGCGTCGCCTGTTACATTTGAAGTAAACAGATTAGGTATTTGAATTGAGGAGCAGCTAATCGATGTGTACAACACATCATATCATTTGGTATCGGTACTCAATGGTTTAATTGTAGCATGAGACGACAAAGAATTATCAGAGTAATAGCAATTACCAAGAGCCTGATTTCATTAAGTTTGACAATGATAATTGCATTTGACACAGAAGACGAAAACTCAGAAGAGATTAAAGATATCAAAATTCAGATCCAATTGATTGACCCCAAACAGAAATCGCATCTGCGAGGTGGTCACCTAAAAGACAATACCACTTGAAATTTCCAAATATCACACAATGTTCGGCAAAGCCAGAAACTAATCTCAGATCTGTGAGACAAATACTCAATGCCAGCCCAGAGAGACCCAGTTATCATGTCCGATAAAATCATAAACATCGAAGTATCATTTATGACCCTCAAAAAACAAGATAATCAAGACCGATCTAACGAAATGAAATCAGACGACGAAAACGCACACTTCAAAAATCACGCACCACCTTGAGATATCAGATCGATTAAAATGCAACGTCAATCAAGCACATACTCAAATCATGCGATCATTTTAAAAAAAAAAATCAAATTCGACAAACCTAAACCTAACAGGAACAAGTTCACATAAGCATGATTATCACCCATGCCATCAATCACGCCGACCAGAACACAGCTCTGCATGCGCGTATGAGCCAGATGCTGACAGAACCGAGCAAAATGAAACAATCGTACGCAAGAACAACAGAAAAAAAATGTTAAAATAAGATCCTCAAATGCCAAAACATAATCGTTACCTGAGGATCAAACGTTCTGTATCTGAGATCTGCGAAATGATTGTATGCGAGTGAAGAAATGTTGGAGCTGATTAGCCACTTAAATAGTCGTCTCTCGCGGAGAACAGAATGGCCACTATTAGTACTGTCAAAA
>JAPQWV010003546.1:0-40083 GCA_027422505.1 Craterostigma plantagineum
TTAGTGGCATTTGTGGGGGGAAATGGTGAAAATGGTCTGATTAGCCCAAATATTGAAGTATGACTTGTGACAACGATCTCAATCTACCATAGTAGATGTCCGATTTTTTCTCTTCCGAGTTCAAATTTTACGACTATTTTGTCAATGTGTTCTCTGGACTATCATTTGACAAGCACTGTTGTAATTGTTTGTGTGTCGCTTATTGCTCAATCGACGTCATTAGAGTTTTTCTAGTAAATGGGGTGGTCAAGTACTGCTTTTGTAGGTCCAAAAAAATGTGCTTTAAAATCTTCGAATAAGGTCGCACCAGTTAGGTGTTAGAAACACCTGAATCGAGGCGAGTTGCAGATAACTCGTTTTTTGAAAGATTTCGCGTCACGAGAAACTAGACAGGCGATAAACGACATATGACAAATTGTTAAGATGTTTCAAATGGTCGGGCGTCGAAGCGCCAAATATGATAAGGTCGTTCGTAAATTAGCCTACCTTTTTCGACCTGTGCGCTAAACGTCATCATCGACAGTGTAACTGACTCATGTTGCTCTCGGTGGATGCGATCTAATAGAGTTTGGTATGGTGAAAATTGCTTTGACATCTAAACAAACGCTAGATTGCCTACCAGTCGAGCGTTTCTGAAAATCACAGTAATTTTTCCATTCTAAACTCTATTAAACTCGCGCTCCACTACGTTCCATCCGTACAGGTGGGGGAGTTCGTGATCGCGGTTTGCAGCAAGAAGACATGTCAGAGTTCTACGGAGGCGCCGTGAAGGCGCCGAAAGTCCTCGCCGGACATCGTAGAATCGATCGCCGCCGCCATCTTCATCGACTGCAAATTCGACGTCAAAGACATGTGGACAGTAAGGCACCATTTTTCGCCTCGAATTTATTTTTTTCTGACCCATATTAGAATTCGAGGGTCCTTCCCAAATCCAATTGGTAATAGGAGGGAGAGCGCCTCTGACATATTAATGTGGTTGGAAGAGCTTGAATATTATTCGATCTAGGACAAAGCCCAAATTATATTCTCGGCACCCCATTCTCTGACTTAAATTTTCTTTTCCTTCGTTTCTTTTCCGAGGTTTTGATACGGCTATTGGAACCGATCGTGATGCTCGACGTGTTAGCACAGCAACCCCAGCCGAGAGTGACGATGCTCTTCGAGCTATGCCAGAGGGAAGGAAAGCAAGTCGACATAAAGCCTACCAAAACGGCAACGAAAACGTGGCGAGCGTCTTTGTCGGCGGGCGCTTCGTAGTTTCGGCGTCCTCCGACCAAAGGGATAGCGCAAGGCTCCTCGCCGTGAAGGCTGCCCTGAGAAGCTATCCTCCAAGCCCAAGAAAAACGTAATGACGTGTTTGGTGGGGCTCCTCGACGAGGACGGAGAGATCGAAGGGGGCGAAGCAGAAGCTCCACGAGCTTAGCCAGAAGAAGAGGCTTGAACCTGATTACACGTTATACTACGATCTCTTACTAATCTTGTTCTTCGAATTTTCTCTGTGTAAAATGTTCGATTTGTAGGTTCGAAGAGATAAGCGGCCGTCTCGAGCGCATGAGAAGAGGTTCATTTCCTCGGTCGAGATTGAAATGGAAGACGGGGTAATGCTCTCGAGAAGGGGAAGGAGAAGCCTCAGCAGAAAGGGGCCGCAAATTCAGCTGCTTCCGCGATGCTTTAAGCTGAGAGATTCGAAGTACATATGATGATGATGAATTTCAATCCGTTTACGGCCAAAAAAATATTACGTAGAAAACGAACCCTTTCTTTAACCGTCTACTGTTCAAATTTGTACTGCTTGGCCATTCGAAGAGCTCTAGCTAATTGCACTAGCGCTCTGATGTACCCTTTCTCGATGGACGAATCTCTGGTTGTCTTTAATAACTGGACGATTACGTTCGTGGAAGCGTACGCTCGTCGGCCCTTTTAACTTCAAATTAAAAATGAGCTTTTCCTTTTACAATTGCAATGGTGTTTCCGTATACCAAAAAAAACCTCGTATTCTCTCATATATCATAGACAAAATCGACATCGCCCGTCGATTTATTCCCGTTACTGTTGTTGCTGCCGTTGTAAGGACGCTTTTTTCCAACGCATGGAGCATTGCAAAAGTGCCCACCAAAGGCGCGGTATTGTAAGTACACGCCTCCGTCTGGGACGAAATTACCCCTCCGATCCTCAAACCCGTCTTTCGCATCAGGCCCGCCCACCAATGCCCCGACGAGCACGTTCGGGTTCGGGTCGACCCGCCCGTACCAGTGATCGTACCCCTGTGTGCAGCCCACGAACGCCTTGCTGTCCTGAACGGCTCCATCGACGCTCCTCTGTGATGAACCCTCTCGGGGTTAGCTCGAGCCGTAGCCCACCAAGTAGCTCGTGTTCGAAGGGTTCGAGCCAAGCAAGTATCGAGCCTGCGACTCGACGAAGGAGAAGATTTCGCCCGCGGACACCGATCCGCCGGGCAGTCGAGCCGACCCGACCCGGCAGCCAGGAGGTGTTTGGAGTAGGCGAGAGGAGGAACATCGAGCTTGACACTGTACTGCATGTTGTTCCACTGTCGGGTGTAGAGCAGACCCGCCGGAGTCCGCCGGACGTTGGCGGCGGCGCCGGTCGTTCTTGTTCAGGCAGGCGCAGAGGTAGTGCCGCGCCTTGGAGTGGTACTGCTCGAGTATTTGGCGGTGGCGCTGGGAAGTTTTTCTTCCTCCGTCGTCTAATGGTAGCTGCGAATGTTGGAAAGAGAGAGGTGTTATTTGCTGGGTATGTGGTGGATTAGGGTCGGGTCGGGTCGGGTACTTACCGTGGATGCGATGATTTGGAGGCCGGCGTATTTGACGTCCCAGCTGAACTCGGAGATGGCCCACGTGAGTCCGCCGTGGGAGTGGGCGTTGTCGACGGCGTAGTTGAGGTAGGAAGAATCGCCGGTGGCTTTGTAGAGCCACAGCGCCGCCCATAGGAGCTCGTCGAAGTAGCCGCTCACCGAAGTGTAATAGCCCTTCGCTCCTATTACGACGTCGTATCTCCTCTGTACTTGTCGGCGAACTCGAACAGCTAATACGCGATTAAAGTTTAGTTATAATTTTAGCTGTTGAAACATTTGAATTAAAGAATAATTATATATTATATATTAGAATAGCAGGCAAATGAATAAATGAGGTGGATCGTACGGCAATATCATGAGAATGAAATCTTTATGTAAAGATGTTGACCGTGGACAACTAACTCGGTCTATTATTTACGTATTATTTATTTCCTGATTATGACGTTTTAAGACCACTCAGATATTAATGGTCTTTCTATATTAATAAACTTGGTAAAATCATTTCTTGATCGTCAACGATTAAGTCAAAAATCAACTTTAAATTAAGAGCATATTCTTTTCAAACTACTCAAGTCGCACCGAATCAAGGTAAGATTAAGTCCAACTAAACCTTCCCAAATCTTATCAATAAATAACAAACCCTATCATTCGTCCACCTCAACAAACGAGCTAACTCAATAAATAAATTAAATAAATAATTACCTGTTGCGCATGTTCCAAGAGAAGGTGGGATAATGAGGGTTCGTTCTCCTAAACACCATCGCCGCCGCGGCCATGGCGGCGCCGGTTTCCGCCGCCACCTCAGTGCCGGGATTTTCCTCGTCCACCTTATAAGCCCGCCGGGACGTCGTCATATCCTCCGGCCTTTGCCAGCATAAGTGATCCGTATCGCCGTCGCCAACCTTTCAAATAATAAAATCATTAAATTTTGTCTTAATTACATTAAAGACGTTGCCATTATTACAAATCCCACTAATTGTCTCCCTAATTCGATCCCCCTTTTCGTTCTCCAAAATTTAAATTTCTTGGGGATCAATTTTACTTTCCATGAGACGTGACATTAATTTCTTTTATCCTTGAAATTCAAACCGACACTAGCTAGGCTTGAGAAAAATAAATTAAGAAACAATATATAAATTCGAAATTTCGGCCCTACGCAGCCCCATAATGTGGGGAATTAATTGCTCCGAGATTTAAAATCTACTTACCAAGCTATATGGCGTGACAAAGGGCCATTTTTTCACGTACCCCCTTTTTCCAACCTTTTTTATAGTACCCTTCTTTAAAATTTCAATTTATAATAAGTTCTATAAGCAGTCAAGAAAATCCGACATGAAGTGAATCCCAGTCGGAAAAAAAAAGAATAGAAAAAAAATAAAACAAGAATACGATCGTTTGAAAGATCACCTGGGCCCAAAGAACATGAGGATTGGTGTGAGCTTTAATGAAATAATCAGTTCCCCATTTAATGGCTCCATGGCATGAGTAAGCTCGCCGGCTTCCTCTATCTCACGGCGGAACTCCACCACGCTCCACGACAGCATGGTGACGGTGAAGGCCATCGGAAGGCCGAACTTCACATTGTCGCCGGCGTCGTAGTATCCTCCGACCAAATCCACCTGCAAACAAAATCAAGATTCAGACAACGTCCGAGCACCTTCGCTGACAAAAGCCGACGGCGATGATGTAAAAAGACGAACGTACCCCTTGTTCGAGCCCGTCAGTGAGGCCGGAGTGGTGCCGCCACGTCACCCTCTGGTTGTACGGCAGTCGGCCGGAGCGTTGGGCTTCGAAGTACAGAAGGCTCTTTTTCAGGGCGTCGCCGTAGTCGAACGACGGCGGCGGAGAACAGAGGCAGAGGAAAGAGTTAGATATGAGTATTAGGAGGAAGATCATCGTAACATCGTTTTTCAGACAAGCCTATGTGTGTGTGTAAGCTCGCTGAATGGTGTGTGTTTTGTGTGTGTTTTTTTCTTCCTCTGTAATAGTATGCTCTGTTTTCTTTTCTCTGTGTTGTCTCCTCCCTTTATACGAAGAATAGTGGCACGTGATTTGGGGAAGTTTTCTTGCATGAGTTTCTTTATTTATTATTTTGTCTTTGCTAATGCTCTTGTTTTTTCAATAAATTAGGTGGGCTTTTTGGGTAATTTATTTTGATTAAGGGTTACTCTTATGGGATTAAATTGTACTTGGATGATAAACGAGCTGAATGGTACGTTCTCTACAATACATCTAGTTTAAAGATGCTATTGTTTTAAAGAATTTCAGAATATAAATATTAAATAACCTTAATATAGCTTAGGTTGTAGGGTTGCTTTGTGATGTGCGCTTCTGTAACGTTTCATGTGCCTTAAAGTCGTTTGCGGACTTTTGTTCAGCTAAGAAAGAATCGCATTTAGAGCAAGCAACTTGAGTTTCAAACGATTTTGATTTTCTTTTAGTGTAATCTACACATAAGTACCTACTTGAAAAAATAACCGTACAAAGCAGTACCTATGTCACGCCTTACTGTTTGTGTTTTCGTGTAAAGACCATACCTCCTATGTGTCCATAGCGTACCATGTCACACCTTTATACAGTACCCTATACGGTTTCTATATGGTACCTAGATGTGCTAATACGTCGTACCATTTTCTAAACGTTGTAGCGTATCACAATACGTTGCTATAGGTACCTAAATGTGCTAATACGGCATACATGCGGCGGCGGATAGGGTACCTATGTGTAGAAAAATTATTCTGTTAGCTCCCTACATATAAAAAATGCTGACAGAGTACTAAATTACAATTTTTTTTTTTGCAGATGGGGTATTTATATGTAAAGACCCCGCCCCGTATTTTTTTATTTAATTTTTGTAGTTTTATATACAAATTAGTTATCTGTATTGTTACAAAAGTGTCGGTGTGTAACTATGCATACAGTTTTATAGACTATTGACGCTGCCCATGCACAATTAATCGGTTCTTAAATACATATGTTACTATTTAAATCCTCCTCCGATCAATTAATCTGTCACGTAATTATTATAGAAAATTCCTCGCAACAACAATAATGTTACTCTCAATTAAATTATTTCTCAAACTAGCCAATCAGTGAACATTATTCTCGTCTCGGATGATAAATGATGCAATAAAAAGATGCATGTACTTGGAATTCAGATTCATGTTATCAATCTAGTGAGGAAAATTCAGTTCCCCTCCACAAATAATTTTTTAAAATATATAATCAGAAAAATTTTCTCAAAATTAACATCTTGCGGGACATTTTCCATTGGCATAGAATTAATAATCGGAGATCCCTCAAACATTTATTTCGTTTTTAGTTTTCGGACAACAAACGTGGACTGATCACTGATGTCATGTTTCTTCGTATATTAGCTCTATGGAATCTTCACGTGAGATGCAGTTCTTACATTTGCCAATAATTGGTAATACTGTGAAGCAATACATGGTTTTTCCATTGTAATACATGTTATGATATCTTTGACGATATGGTCTCTGACTGCAAAAGCGTAGTTTTTTTTCAGTAGTTAATGTCAAAATTGTATGACTATGAATGATTACGTGTAACACTGTTTTCTGGAGGACAGAAAATTAGGAACTGTAGAATGTATTCATTACATTTCTATTGAACCATAAAATGTAAGACTGCATGAGTGGGTAATTCTAAACTGATTGGAGGATCTCAAATATTTACTTACCCACTGACATAACAATGTTTGTTACGATGCATGAGTTATGTAAATATGTTTCTTGCAACTATAATGTAAGATAAATAATATATTATAATATGATATAATATTAAACGTTGTGATATAATATAATATAATATATTCTACTCTAATATAACATAATATGACCTAATATCAAATAAGACTATATAAAATAATAATATACGATATAATAATGATATATAATATGACTTAATATAATAAAATTTAATGTCCTGTAATGTAATATATTTTAATACAACATAATATAATATAATATAATATAATATAATCTACAATATAATATCATATAATGTAATATAATATAATCTACAATATAATACCATATAATGTGATATAATATAACCTAATATAATATATATCAATATAATGATACATTATGTTACAATATAGTATAATATGATATAAGATAGTATCATTATGATATAAATTATTTGGTACAATATAATATGTACATTATAATATATGATATGTTTAATACATGTGATATAATATAAGATATATGCTATTTGATTGTAATTATCTTATTACAGAATATAATATAATGTTATTTTAATATAACATAACATAATGTAATATCGTATTATATATAATAGAGGATCATTCCAGATTTGTGATAATCTCAATTTACATATTAAATTTCCTATATCTGTCTGACATATAGTATGTTTATTTGTAATTATTTTTATTATTGCTTATGCAATGTATATTATTATGCAATTCCACGTTCAACTCATTTTTAAAAAAATAAATTCATTTTCGTGTATTGAGTTCCTTGATTGGACCCTCACTAGTTATGTGCATTTGTAGCCCAGCCCATTCTCTGAAAAATTACAGTACTCATCAACGAAGTAAAAATTAGGAATTTCACTTCCGTTCATTAACTTGAATTCAAACTCCCATTATCGGACCAGTTTATTCCTTAGTCATACAGTCCGGAGGTGCCTACCGTTCTAGCGAATACGATTTGGTAGTTGTTGAAGGTTGTCAGTTGAAGATTGCAACATTTGTAAGTTGCGTGTTTTTGCGACCAAGATCCCACCAGAGGTATTAGCTATGTTTTCACTTTGTACAATGATTACTGAGTGTGCTCCATTTAGTCTGTCAAATTACATATTTCCATTGTTTCTGTCTTAATTACTGTGTGCTCTCCATTTAGATAGTAAAATATCATATGTCCAGTTTTGTTGTCTTTTACAAGTGTGAGTTCTTATGTAGATATATTATCCGTTGGAGATGAATTCTCTTCAGATGTTCTTGCATCATGTTCTCTATTTGCGTCTACATGGCTGATCGACAAAAAGGTGTAACAACATGGCTTATTATTTTTCAGGCGTTATTAGACACTCAGCCTCCACAAGACAATATGATGCCCTGCAAATTAACACTATGTGGCCGACTATAAGGGAGTTAGCAAACTTAACAGGACGTTCCTAAACGCTGTCGAAATTGCAGAAATGGTTGCAAGATCTCCATTTGGAATCTCATAGTGTGCGCAGATAGATTCTACTTGTTGAGTCAGCTAAATTGTTACGTGATGCAAACTCAAACTCCACTACATCATAGGGATGTTGTGGATGGTTTGTCAATTGCAGGCCTATACAGTTCTCGCGTACGGAATTTTGTTTGCTTACTGCTCTTAGACAGCCACAAGTCAACGTGAATAGTGCTTTTGTTGGAAGGCACTTTCCAGACGTGCAACAGGTTACGATGCACGACGCAATTGACAGATTTAGCCAATCTTTATGATTTCTCTTCGCGTATGATCAATGAGATGTTGGAAACTACTGAGTTGACATTGTTCATGATTTTGTTACGATAAGTTGTGACTTTTTTTACTGGGGGTAGAATAACAAATTGGAAAGGGAATTTTTGCTACCTACTCGACCTCTCTCTACTCCGCGCTCTTCCCACAACCAATGATAGTAGGGTAGCAGAACCTACGGCACAACTGTTATATGCACTGGGTCAGAATCTTCCTTCACTGAGGACGGTTGATCCTGGACCAGATTGCATACCGAGAAAAGGGTGCCAAAGATATTCTCCCTTCTCATCAATCATCTAGTCAATTTTAATCCGTGAAGGATTCCAGCCAACAAGATTAGACCATGTGGAGCATCACAGAATCCCTTTCACTATCTCGACCACCCATCAGACACGGGCTCAACAAAGTTATAGAACTGCCCTGGAAATGAGAGCAGAATGCTGACCAAGTATTGGTCCCGCATCTGCCTCAACATCGGAGAAAGGGTTAAGTGTCTGGATGACACAATAGCCTTTCTGATAGCTCAAATGGAAGTTTTTCGGGGTTTACTCGCTTCTCGAAAGGGGGAGAAAGTGGTGCAGATAGGAATCATTGAGCAGATCTTGGTGCTGATGCTGATGGTGCGGAGGGAACTTAGACAGGCAAACTCCGCATCTTATCAATAGCGCTCGTCGCTCGAAGGAACAAACAAATTTCAGGGTATAAGCTTGGTTATTATAATATGCGGCGACTTATTATGAATTATTAAGCTCAATGCACCTACAAGCTCCTTGGCATGCGAATACGAGATCTTGTACATACTCCACTTGGTACTGTAACCTGTCGTTCACTCAACACGACAAGTAGTACTCAGGTACTCTTCTACCATTATCAGTGACTTTTTTAAAGATGTTACTTAACTTAGTAATTTTAAAGATATGAATTCGAATAAGACCAATCAATGAAAATTTTCTGAAAATTTCATGTGAATAAGACATAGTAGTGATGATGAGAAAATATGACTTATCACTGAATCTTTTTGAACAGGTAAAATTCAATTCAGAAAAATGGATGTAAAAGGCATGACATATGGGTTGAATAAAACATAATGCAAAAAGGTTTAAAAGAAATTTAAATTTACAAATAAAGAAAATAATAGAATAAAAAATGGTGAACCTATAGAAAAATACCCAATTGGATAAAATTTTACACATAGGTACCTATGTCAGAAAATTTATAGATAGGTACCCGATTTAATTTTTACCAGTTTCTTTAGTCATGTCGTACCTTCTGTGTGTATATTGCATACCATAACACGCTGATATAAGGTACCTAAATATAGCATACCTCGAACCTACGGCATACTTGTGTGTTACATAGGGCTTACCTAAATATAGCATACGCCGTACCATTTCTGTTTTATAGGATAGCCAAATGTGTTGATATAAGTACCCAAATGTGTTTATGATGTACTTTCCGGATCGGGTACCTATGTGCAAAAAAATTTATTCTGTGAGGTACCTACATATAAAAAAATCTGACAGGGTACTAAATTACAAGTTTTTTATCCAAATAGATATCTTATGTGTAAAGACCCCATAAAAAATTTGAAATAGAAAGACATAATAAACAAAAATTAGAAAAAAAAAAAACAAAGGCGGAGGCGCCACAACGTGAGGCTCATAATAAAAAATAAAAATAAATCTAAAAATAATCATTATGACAATAAATAAAATACAAAAAAAAAAACATAAAAAAAAAAGGTTGAACGCGCCACTTGGAGTGGTGCTTAGAGAGTGTCATTCCAAATGCCGCACTTACCTATTTTTTATATACTCTTAAAACCTCATATGGAAATTCTTTTCAAAAACTGGTAAAATTGAAAAAAGGCTCTAATGGGTACCTATAAGTGAACAAACGTTCAAAGGTATTCATGCAAAATTTTTCTCACAAAGGTATGAAGCAAACAATATTTCTGATTAATAAGTGCTAATACTAACTCAGTTAATGTTGACAATATTGGATAAGTTCTCGAGTCAACACCAGTTGACCAAGACTAGTTCAAACCCGATTTTGTCTTTCATACCAAAAAACCGTTTACCCTGTTTTTGTACTTCATTTTACTGCAGGAGTAATTTTAGAGCGGAATTGATCAATAATATAGGAATGGTTGGAGCTAAATAGAAGATACACTTATCAAAAATAGATGATATGAAGATCAAGCAATAAGATACAAAGATCTTGCCGAGCGAATTATGGAAATTGCTAAGTGGAGTATCGGATAAGATAACGGAGCAACTTAAAGATGAGGACTCCAATCTCAAAGAAAATACTACTTGTGAGATGGCATTTTAGACACCAAGACCATACGAGCGACGAGACAAAAAAAAAAAAGACGAAAGAGCTCTCGTCGAAATAATCTATGTGTCAATATGCCTTGCCTAATGTTTTTCCTTTTACGTAGAGTAAAGATTAGGAGAGCCTTCATATCTTTTCTAGGCTAGTTTTACTACCTTCGATAGTTCGTATTTTTGTAATCCGTTCGAGTAATGAAATTTTAAAAACAATGTCTGTGACTTTATTGCTAAGTTTTTCTTTTCGCCATGCAAGAACTTTCCCATCCGAGTGTTATTTCACACATATGGTCAACATTTACATCTATACTTTTTAACTTAGCATGCATCCATACTGGACCACTTCAATAAGTTTATATATATAACTTGTTAGCTAATGTTTAAATTCGCCATAAAAATAACATCAAACTATCTCACCTGCTTTTCTAACCTGACTATCAATATTTATTCTACCACATTCTAAATAATATATTTATATAATCACGCGAAGGCATATTACGAAATTTCAATGACACGTCGTAGTAGTTCCAGATGCCACGTGGTATCTGTAAGTATTGTTGCATTGATTGTTTAATTTGATTACTGAGCATTCTAGCACCTCCATGAATGTTGATGTAACTTAATAATAATAAAAGTATATATATATATACGGAAGCACTGGGAATTAAGCCGAGAGTCCGTCCGTTCCTTGTTTTTCTGTTCTATTCACTTCGCCATGGGATCATCATCCTTTCTAAAGAAGACCTGGCAGCCCAAATCTGCAATCAGATCTCCGCCGTATTCACGCGGCGTACCATCACAGAACGGCCGGACAAAATCCTCGTTGATTCCATCTCCGCACACAAAGACTCCAACATCTTCCTCTACGGCGCCGGGCGCGAAGGCCTGATGCTCAGGGCACTGTGTATGCGCTTATTCCACCTGGGCCTCAAGGCTCACGTAGTCTTCGACATGACCACTCCGCCCATAACCTCCTCGGACCTCCTCATAGCCTCGGCGGGTTCCGGCGAGTTCGCCACGCTGGGAGCGCTGGTTGGGGTGGCTCGTGGGGAGGGTGCGACGGTGGTGCTGCTCACTGCTCATCCCGAGGAGGCTGCTAAGGTGGTGACGGCGTCGTCGTAGCCCACGTGCCGGCGAAGACCATGGGCGAGGGCGAAGGGGGAAGGCGTTTTGCCGATGGGGAGTTTGTACGAGGGAGCTTTGTTCGTGCTTTTCGAAATGGTTGTCTATGAGCTGCGCAAACTGTTTGGGGAAGATCCTCGAGAAATCCGAGCAAGGCACACCAATTTGGAGTAGTAGTAGTAGATCAATAAAAATCGGTGTGTAATTAAATATGAAATAAAATAATGTAACGCGCGTTGGGGTGTGATTAGTCACAAGTCTGTTGGAATTATCGAATATAATAATAGAATAGGGCGAATCGATTTGGACGGTTTTGTTCTTCGATTAATTTAATCGTTAATTTAGACGAAATTTAACACGTGAGAGCCTACGATCTTCTTTTATCCGATGTAAAAATCATAACGCATCTTCTTCGGCTTAAACGCACGTGATCATCATTACGTATCACATTAACTCAAGGTTGTCGATCCTTTCTAAATGTGATGTATATTGAAGTTCATGTGCATTTAAGTCGGAGAAGAAGATGCGGTATGAGGTTTTACGTCGAGTTAAAGGAGATCATATGCTCTCACGTGTTTAATTTTAATCGAGGGACCAAACGTTCAAAATCGGTAACATCGAGACTAAAATTGTCACCTCGGAAAAAGGACTACAAACGCCCATGCTCTAAACATTGGGGACTAAAATTCAATCTCCCTAATAGAATATTAGATGAAAAATTCGAGTTTACTGCACACCATTCCTTCCAACGAGTGAAACTGTCCAAGTGATGAGCTTAACAGTAAAACTTCGGCATACGTTGGAAGGAATTACCACTATTTATTGAATGAGAAATAGTTGTCCATATATAGCCTTACAGAGGAAACTGAAAACCAAAATAAAAGGAGATCGACCACTACTTATAACTAGGGTTGCAAACGAATCGAACTTTTTTGGTTCGATTCGCAATTCGATTAGAAAATTTAAGATAAAGTACAATTGAAATATTAACCAATTTATCTCCACAAGTCTTTCCATTATCCACTGAAAATTAATAGTGCAAAAAGTATTGGTTTATTTTATCTTTTAAGTAATTTCACATAAATTTATATTAATATCGACAGGAAATTCTTGTAATTTCACCGAAAAAATAAATCTCTATCAGTCGATGATGCTAAATGTTGAAGTTGATACACAGATAGATTCAATTAGCTGTTATTTAACTTCTTACAAATTTTATATGGTTCTAAACTGGTTATATTAGTTGGGTTGTCAATATTATACTTTTTTGTATTATAAACGCATTGTTCGAACTACTCACGCATTGTGCTATGCTTTTGCGCTACACGCTATTGTCATCAAAACGCAACGGGTTGCGCTATACGCTTTCTAAAATAGTGGATATTACCCCTAACAATAATAAGATTAATAAACATGAAAAGTAGATTAATAACGTTAGAGGATAGGATTGGGATAAGTCAACAAATCTAGAGAGTGCTCTTTTCTTTCACTCCGTGTCCGTCCACAATGGCATCACCCTCAGCAGCTCCTTCCAAAGACCTCGCAGCTCAAATCTGCAACCAGATCTCCGCCGTATTCGCGCGGCCGAAAACCACAGCTCCGCCGCTCAAAGTCCTCTTCGATTACATCTCAGCACACAGAAACTCCCACATCTTCCTCTACGGCGTCGGCCGCGAAGGCCTAATGCTAAGGCACTGTGTATGCGCTTTTCCACCTTGGCCTCAAGGCTCACGTAGTGTTCGACATGACCACACCTCCTATAACCCCTTGGACCTACTCATAGCCTCGGCGGGTCCGGGCGGGTTCGCCACGGTTGGCGCGCTGGTCGAGTGGCTCGTGGGGCCGGCGCGACGGTGGTGCTGATCACGGCTCACCCGAGGAGGCTGAGAAGGTTGGGGACGGCGTTGTGGTGGCCCACGTGCCGGCGAAGACCATGGCAGAGGAGGAGGAAGAAGAAGGAGGGTCGGTTTGCCGATGGGGAGTTTGTACGAGGGAGCTTTGTTCGTACTCTTCGAAATGGTTGTGTATGAGCTGCGCAAAGTGTTGGGGAAAATCCTCAAGATATCCGAGGAAGGCACACCAATTTGGAGTAGAATAGGCGGTTTTCAGATGAAATAAAGTTGAGTTGAAATTGTTATATCAAATTGTGATTGTTGAACGAATATCGAATTTTCATCAAGTCTTTCTTTTTGGTCTAATACCTTTGGCAACTCACTGTCTCACTTACCATCCCATCCCTCTGTCTGTATATCCATGTTGAATGAAGTACCCACCAAAATCGGGCTCTTCCCTAACCGTTATCAGGCCTTTTTCTTTCTTGATTTTCCTTGTCGTGTGCAGAGCCCACTTGGCGATGTTTGCTGAAAGAATGGAGCATGAAAATATCGTCAAGGTGTCGAACTCGACGGTGATAGCGTAAAGAGTAGTCACTAGGAGTGTGAGATTGTGAAATTTTTGGGGGAAAGAGAGCTAATTTTGCAGGTCTGAAGAACATGTAATGGTTTTCTAGAGTACTAAGGGCATATGTTAGGGAAGATAGAGACCCTAAGCTATTGAGAAACCAATGCTGATAAAGATCCAACAGTGTTGTGAAGGAACGGATTGATACCAAGAGGACCAAAATATAGGCCTGCCCATGGATATCGATGGGAAACGTATTGATAATGTTCAGTGTAGGACCTTCACAACAATCCTATTACTGAAAGGATTCCACTGGGCCAAATTTATCTCAACAATAGGAAAAAGAGGAGAAAGAATCAAACATGTCGACCTAATAAAAGGCACATGGCTATTGAAAAGTCAAGGAGCAAATAAAAGAGGCGCACGTTTATATAGTCAAACGGTGGGTTCACATGGTTTGTTTACATAAGTGTTCACATGCATTAGATTGCCTATATAGCATACGAAGCATCGTAAGGAAAGGCATCCCACAGAAAAGAGAAATCACAGAAGAAGTGTGAGGGAAAAATAAATGGAAAATAATAGAAAGTTTGTCGGATATTTTCTCCGACTATAAAGAGATATATTGATGGTTTTCTCCGTTGTTGTACGAGAGGTTGTAACTCATATATTTCTCCTATAGTGGATTCTTCTTCCTTGTCCGTGGGTTTTACCCGATTGTTTGGGATTTTCCACGTTAAATCTCGTGTCCACATTTTATCTACAATTGCTCAAATATTAGCCCGGCATTTATCGACCGAGTCCGCTGCCACACCAACAATTGGTATCAGAGCCGAGCTTGGATTTTATATATCTATTTATCGTATGCTCTTTGGTTGCCACTAACATGGATCCTCCACACAGAAAAATAATAGATTATACTGCCCTTGTTACGGTGACGAAAAAGTCGGCACGAGTTCAATAATTATCTGCTGCAACGCCGTCGGGGGTATCGCTCACGACTGAGCAAAAATTTTGGCGGCGAAATTCAATATCGAAAAGTTCAAAGCGAGAAATTTCTCACTGTGAAATTTAAAGATAAAGACAATCCTGCGGAAAGACGGTTGTCTAGAGTTTATTGATAGAAAACCAGCTACAGTGACAGACAAAAAGAAATTGAACGAGATGGACGGAACCGTTGTCGCAAATCTCCATCTGGCACTAGCAGATGAGATATTGTCCAGCGTCGAAGAAAAGAAAACGGCAAAGGAGATTTGGGACCACCTAACCAATCTGTACGAGCCGACGTCGTTACACAACAAGATTTTCTTAAGAGAAAATTGTTCATGTTGAGAATGTCTGAATCTATTCGGTGACGGAGCATCTCAACGTCTTGAATACTCTATTTTCCCAGCTAACACGTTGGGTATAAAACGGAGGATAAGAACGTGCGGAAATTCTACTTCAAAGTCTGCCTGATTCGTATGATCAACTCATCATCAACTTGACGAACAACGCGAAAAGTTCTGGTCTTCAATAAATAGTAGCTGCTATTCTCGAAGAAGAAAATCGGCGAAAGAACAAGGAGGACCAGCAATCAAGCTCGGAACACGTCGAAGCTTTTAACGGTGATGAGAGGAAGATCAACGGAACGTGGTTTAAGTGGGAGTCACATTCAAGGCAGGGGAAAATCAAGAAGTAAGAAGAAGGATATGAAATGCTACCACTGTGGAAAGAAGGGTCACTTGAAGAATTCCAATCCTCAAGGAAATCTGCCAAACGCGTCAGGTAGAGACATATTGTGTAGCGAAGCAGCTATCTCAACGGAGAGCTGGAAGGCGTACAACGAGATATGGCTTCTTGACTCAAGCGCAACTTATCCTATGACCTCTCGAAGAGACTTGTTCAATCACACGAACCTATCTTAGGAGGATCTGTGTACAATTGCGAAGATAACGCCTTAAAGATCGTAGGCATTGGAACCGTGAGGTTGAAGTGGCACGACGGTACAGTTCGCACTATTCAAGGAGTGCGGCATGTGGGAAGGCCTAAGAAGAATTTATTATCTGTGGGACAGGTCGATGATCTTGGCTGTAAAATCAAAGTTCGGGGAGGAATAATGAAAATATCCCGGGGAGCACTTGTAGTCATGAAAGGTGGAAAAGCTGCAAATTTGTATATGCTGTTAGGAGAGACGGTGCAAGAAGGCGAAGCATATGTGGCTTCAGGAGGTTCAAATGAAAGATCTACTATGCTGTGGCATCAGAAGCCCGGTCATATGTTGGAACAAGGAATGAAAAATTCTTGCGGGTCAGAATCTACTTCCGAGTCTCAGGAAGGTGTCACTACCGTTCTGTGAGCATTGCGTAGCAAACAAGCAGCATCGGCTACAGTTCAACACATTAAGTTCTAGAAGCAACAATATTCTAGAATTGGTTCACTCTGATGTATGGCAGTCACCGGTTTCAAGGAGGAGGAAAGTACTTCGTGTCTTTCATCGATGATTACTCTAGGAGATGTTGGGTGTATATCATCAAGAGTAAGGGAGATGTGTTCGTTACCTTCAAGATTTCATGGCTCGGGTCGAACTTAATACAGGAAAGAAGATCAAATGTTGAGGACGGATAATGGAGAAGAATATACTGGCAAGGAATTTGATAGCTTCTGCAAAAGAGAAGCATCAAAAGGCACTTCACTACGGCGTATACTCCACAACATAATGGAGTGGCGGAGCAGATGAATAGGACTCTGTTGGAAAGAACAAGAGCCATGTTGGGAGCTGTAGGCCTGGATAAATCATACTGGCAGAAGCAGTCAACACCGCCTGCTATGTGATCAATCGATCGCCTTCAACGGCAATTGATCAGAAGACGCCGATGTAGATGTGGACCGGGAAGCCAGCGAATATTCCAAACTCCATGTATTTGGAAGTCCTGTGTACGTGATGTACAATGCCCAAGAAACTACGATGCTGGATCCGAAGTCCAGAAAGTATTTGTTCTTGGGGTATGCTGATGGTGTGAGGGGGTATCGCCTGTGGGATCCCACTGCCCACAAGGTTGTCATCAGCAGGGAGGTTATCTTCTTAGAAGGTAAACTAATCGGAGGAAATGATAGCACTATAAAGGAAAGCCCAAAGACTACGACGATTCAGGTGAAAGGTAACTCTACCGAACATGATTCATCTGAAACAGCACCGGAGCACGAGGAAGGGCCAAGCGAATCTTCAGAGCCAGAACTTAGAAGGGGCACACGCAAAAGAACCGCACCATCATGGCATGAAGATTACGATATGATAGCAACATTGCATACTGTCTTCTAACTGATGATGGAGAGCTATCAACTCTTCAAGAACCACTGAACAGTTCAGATGCAGATCAATGGTTGGCGACAATGCAAGAAGAAATGGAAGCTCTACGGAAAAATAAGATTTGGGAGTTGGTCACACTACCTCAGGAAAGAAAGGCATTCGGCAATAAATGGGTATTTAAGATCAAGCGGAACAGCGATGATCAAGTAGAGCGGTTTCGTGCACGACTGGTGGTTAAAGGCTACGCTCAGAAAGAAGGCATGACTTCAATGAAATATTCTCACCGGTGGTTCGATTGACGACTGTTCGGGTACTGTTGGCGATGTGTGTTACATTCGATCTATATCTAGAGCAACTAGATGTGAAGACGGGCTTTTCTTCATGGAGATCTTGAAGAAGAGATTTATATGCTCCACCCGGAAGGTTTTGAAGACAGAAAGCAGAACTTGGTTTGCAGGTGAACAATCTCTATACGGTCTCAAACAGGCGCCGAGGTGTTGGTATAAGAGATTTGATTCCTTCATCATGAGCCTTGGATACAACAGATTAAATGCAGACCCTTGTGCGTATTTCAAGAGGTTTGGTGAAAGTGATTTTATCATGTTACTGTTGTATGTTGACGACATGTGGTAGCAGGCCCCAACAAGATCGTGTTGAAGAACTCAAGGCACAGTTGGCTAGGGAATTTGAAGTGAAGGACTTGGGACCAGCAAATAAGATTCTAGGGATGCAAATTTATCGAGACAGAAATAACAGGAAGATGGCTTTCGCAGAAGAATTATCTGAGGAAGGTCTTGCGACGCTTCAATATGCAAGATTGTAAACCAATTTCTACCCACTTCTTGTTAATTTCAAATTATCCTCAAGTATGAGTCCTAGCAGTGAAGAAGGGAGGATGGAGATGTCTCGAGTACCGTATGCATCAGCGGTGGGAAGTCTTATGTTCGCGATGGTTTGTACACGACCGGAAGTCTTATGTTCGCGATGGTTTGTACACGACCAGACATCATGTAGTGTGAGTAGTAAGTCCGTACATGGCGAATCCGAGTAAAGAGCATTGGATCGCGGTGAAGAGGATCCTACGATATATTAGAGGAACCTCAGATGTTACATTATGTTACGGAGGAGCAGACTTTACTGTCAGAGGGTCCGTTGTCGCGACATCAACAACTGAAGCTGAATATGTTGCAGCTACGCAGGCAAGTAAAGAGGCGGTATAGTTGAAAAGATCATGGAGGAACTCGGTCACGGACAGGAGAATATTCCTCTGTTCTGTGACAGTTAGAGTGCCTTGCAGCTCGCAAGGAATCCAGCGTTTCATTCTAGGTCAAAAACACATACGAGTACAGTATCACTTCGTTTGTGAGAAAGTTGAAGAGGGCACGATAGAATGCTGAAGATTCATACGGAAAACAAACTAGCAGATGATTGACCAAAGCAGTTAACACTGACAAGTTCGTTTGCTGACATCCTCGAGTGGCCTAGCGGAGACGTAAGCAACATGAATGACAAGGGAGAAAGAATGGTGTGAAGATCCGATTGATCCTCAATCAAATCTTCAAGTGGGAGATTGTCGACATAATAAAAGGCACATGGCCTTTGAAAGTCAAGAAGCAATATAAAAGAGGCGCACGTTTATTATAGTCAAAAGGTGGGTTCACCTGGTTTGTTACATAAGTGTTCGCATGCATTAGATTGCCTATAAATAGCATACGAAGCATCATAAGGAAAGGCATCCCACAGACAGAGAGAAATCACAGAGAAAGTGTGAGGAAAAAATAGAGGGAAAATAATAGAGAGTTTGTTGGATATTTTCTCCGACTATAAAGAGAGATATTGAGGGTTTTCTCCTTTCTAGTACGAGAGGTTGTGACTCCTATATTTCTCCTATAGTGGATTCTTCATCCTTGCCCGTGGTTTATACCACGATTTGTTTGGGGGTTTTCCACGTTAAATCTCGGTGTCCACTTTTTATCTTTAATTGCTTAATATTAGCCGCGACATTTATCGGCCGGGTCCGCTGCCACGCCAACAAAACATACAATCTAATGGACTTAAAGTGAAGATTATGTCTTCCTTTTCCAAAAATTGACGGGTCTAGTTACTAGCCTCGGCAAAAGAAACAAATGCAGGAAAAGAATCCAGAATTGATTCTGATGCCCTGAGTTGGGGGTAGTTAGCCCTGTGTGGCCCTCTTGTGATTCCGATGCTGAATGATTCGCAACTTACTGTCCGATCAAAGCAGTTCGAGAATTATTTTTGATTCAATCTTTAAAGTTTTAACAAAAACAATTTCGTCGAAATAAAATGTACTCCCTCCGTCCCGGTAACTTTATCACATAAAGTTGCGGGGCACGTAAATTAAGGTGGTATTATTATAATAATATAGTACAATGAAAAGGTAATAAAGTGTATATGTTGACACGTCTTTTAAGAATATTTAATATTATTATATTGATTGTTTGTGATAGTTTTTTTACTAAATAAGGAAATGTGATAAAATTAGTGGGACGTCCGAAATGGCAAAATGTGATAAAATTAGTGGGACGGAGGGAGTAATAGTTACTTGTTCTCGCACGAGAAAGCCGGTCAGCGAAATATTTTTCGAGCGCAAAATAAGTTGCTTAAAAGCGTTCGGTTAAGAGAAATTTGTGGATCGTGAATTTATTTAGATCGCAAAAAAAAAACAGTACCTTTAGTAAGTTTCTCGCTGAGTCAAAAAAGATCCATTGACTGGAAAAGTTTTTCGATCGTAAATGATTTTCGCTATGTCAAACTTTGACTGTCCGACTGAAAAAGTTTTCAAGAAAGTTTAGCGTGCGCAAATGTCAAAATAGGTCTCAGCGAAAAAGTTTTCGCTTAATAATGCTCGATAATATTTTCTAATAAAATATCTTTAATGACAGCGACTTTAATGCTGACTTAGTGTTCTGACCGAGAAAAATTATCGCGCGAAGTTTTCGATTGAGAAATTGATTCGATTGAAGACTTCAGCGTGAAAAATTAAAAATAGCACAAACAGTCGTAGAACCATAATCAACACTGATTCAAGTAAAAACAGCAAATTAGGAAGTGAAATTGTAGGCATTCGCTCGAAATCAGCTACTCATCACACCCGAACAAACAATTAAACACGTTATGAAGCAAAATATATCAAATTTAGGCTAAATCAGCACGTGTTCAAACCGTTCTTCGCTGCGAACAGTAAGTTCTCAAATTCAATCAAATCTGCTGAATTGATGTTCTAAACGCTACCGATCTAATCACAAACGATTGTAGCACCTAAGCGAGCACAGAAACTTCAAGTTCTAGTCAATCAAGCACATAAATCAAGTATTATCATATTGAAGTCAGTTTGGCGCCAAAACTATTTTCGAATGGAACAGTTTCAGAATTTCAATTTCGATCCGATCTTATAATTTCGATTAAAAACAGAACGAATCTGCTCTGATACCAATTGTTAGCTCCTCAAATTATCAACTCCTATGATCCAGACTTCAATCCTAAGTAATTCGACTAGAATGATTGGCATTAAGATTCGATCGAAAAACTAAGTTGAAGAACGCTAGAGAGAATTTCGATTAGTGAGAGCAAATACTTGATGTTTTGATCGACACGTGGTGTATTGATATTAAGTGCAGGTGTGACAAGTGATAATTAAAACGAATACGTGTTTACTATCACCGACGTGCGATAGGCAGTGTACCTATCGTTGTAGTGTAGGAAAGTGAATATCCGAGTATCGAACACGAGGAATAAATTTGATTACTAGTATTAACCTATCGACTCGATATTTAGCCTAAATAAAACGACGGATTTGTGTATTGATAAACGTATTTCAATGTGTTTATCGTAGTATTAAATTAGGTATAATAGAGCTCTAGCAATCATTTTATGCATTATTGGCCATATTTACACTTATTCTTATATTGAGGAGCTTAGGACGAGTTGGCGGGCGAAAACGAGCGAAAACGAGGCAAAACAGTGCAAAAATGAAGAACACTGCCGGGTGTCACGGCCGTGACACCCTATGCACTTGGCCATGACACCCACCAGAGGCCGAAATAGAGACACTTCTTGCACCAGGCCCTGACCCATAGCAGCAGCAGCATTAGAAAAATTCATATCTCTCAATCCAGACATCGGATTGAGAATCCCTTTGGTCAGAATCAAGATTGGCGAGTCTTCTATCTATGGTAAAATTTCAGGTCAATCGGACATCGTTTACCCCTCCATCTGAGAGAATTACGAAACTGTCGCAAGGCTGTAAAAGTGTCACGGCCGTGACGCTACTGCACGAGGCCGTGACGGACGGCAGTGAGCTCCATTACGCCCCAAAGTGTCATGCCGTGACTGATCATGTCCCAGGCCGTGACACTTACGAAAATCAGCATAAAAGCCCAAATTCGACCCAGAAAAGGGGATACTTACCAGATATCAACCCTAAACTCTCCAGAGACGAAAGAAGAGCCAAAAGAACGCAGAATCACGTCCCGGAGCGCAAGAGTCGAGCAGCAACGACGCAATCACGCCCACTGATCAAAGAACGAAGATTCATCACGCTAGTGCCGAATCGCCAGTATTCAAGATCATGAGTCTTCCTTCTCTGTTCTCTAATTCTTTCGTTGTTTTCTCGTCTAGCTAAATTCCCTGTGTTTGGGATTAGATGAACGCTAGGTTATTTTGCAATAAGAGATATGTTATCGTGACTCGTGTTTATGACTATTTATCTATCTATGAAATTGTTCGTCGCTTTAATATGTCTATGTGTTAAAGTGATCGTGTGGAAAATCGTTTAGGGCGACAGCTAAACAATGATTAGGCCGTTCGTAGAAGATAGGATTCGAGTATAGGGCGAAAGCAAATACTCGATCCTCGCTTAGTAATTACTGCACTTAGATCCCCGCGAGCGTTTAGGGCGACAGCAAATTCGTTAGCGGGTAGGAGTCAGAATCACGTAGGAACGATAATTTACTGTCTTAGGCGATATACCTAGCGAGAGTCGAATCCCGAGCACATCTTATTATCTGAAAGCTCCTTTACCAGTTTTAGGCGTATTCTCTTAGTTTCTCGTGGAAATAATCTGTTAGGATAATTCGTAACACCCTCTGCGTATTTTACTTAGGCTAAATATCGATTCGATAGGTTAATACTAGTACTTAGTTTATTCCTCGTGTTCGATACTCGTTTACTCACTTTACTGCACTATAAACAATAGGTCCACTGCCTATCGCACGTCTGTGATAGTAATTAGGTATACGTTTTATTTTATCACTTGTCGCACTTGCACATTACACCACGTGTCGATCATGTATGCTACGAACTAGTTCAACAGAGCAACCTAATGAATAGAGGACTAAAGAAGCACAACTAGAAATAATACGAGTGACTTAGGTTGACAAATATGTGTTCGGGATTCGAATCCCGCTGGGTGTTGTCGGTAAAGGCTATGGAATATCGCTCCTACGTGATATCGACTAAATCGCAGTAATTTCCTACCTACTCACGGATTTGCTGTCGCCCTAAACGTTCGTGGGAATCTAAGTTTAGCAATTACTGGACGGCGAGGATCGAGTATTTGCTGTCGCCCTATACTCGAATCCTAATGTCTACGAATGGCCTAATCGTTATTTAGCTGTCGCCCAAACGATGTACCACGCATTCACATCAACACATAGACATATTGAGGCAAAGAAGCAATATCATAGAACAATAATAGTCGAATACACGTGTCACGATTATTCTACGCTTAACTACGACATAACCCAACGTTCATCTACTCCCAAACACATAAGATAGCTACTCATATTAGACAAAACAACAACGAGATTCAAAAGAAACGAGGTAGAGAACTCATTAAATCTTCCCTAAAAAGTGAGTATGGTGTTTCTGAGGCGGATCTCTCGTTCCTCGATCAAATGAGCGTGGCTGCTTTGTTGGATCGTCTCTTACGTGTCTCCGAATGAAAGAGCATCTTCTAGGGTTCTTCTTCCTCCTTTTTTTTGTATATTTTCAGCTCTATGGGGTAGGCTTGAGTTCTGAGAAGAACTCCCTTTTTATGCTTCGAATTTGGGCGTTAACCCTGAAAATTGGCACGTCCACGGGCCTCTTAATGGGCCTTCACGGCTGTGAAGCATATAATTATGCTGATTTTCCGGCTTTCTAAAACCCCTCACGGCCTCTTACAACAGAACTCACGGCCGTGATGGCGGCTTAAACTCTAAATCTTGACTTTCTGCAACGAGTCACGGCCTCTTGCATATAGGTTCACGGCCGTGACAGTGAACAGCAATGCGATTGTTTAGTCTCTGCCACGAGTCACGGCCTTTGGCATGAGGACTCACGACCGTGACACATAAGCTCTTTCCTCCTTATACTCTCTGTCCACATTCACGGCTTCGTGCATGAGGATACACGGCCGTGACACTTAAGCTTTATGTCTCTTAAGCTCACGCCCACGTTCACGGCCTCGTTCGAGGTGATTCACGGCTGTGAACGTTGCCTGGCAGCTTCATACTTAGTCCTTTTCGCGTCGTTTTGCCTCGTTTTCGTTCCTTTTTCGCTCGATAACCATTCGAAGGTCCTACAATATTTAAATGGTGTAAATAGAGCAAATAAATGCATGGAATGACCAATAATTTCCTATTATAACCCAAATAAATAAACAATAAACGTATTAAAATACGTTTATCAAACCTCCCCACACTTAAGCTTTTGCTTGTCCTCGAGCAAACTAAAAACAAGATAAGGGTATCAAGATAACGGCACGACCATTCACAATTCACCAAGGCAGATGGAAAGCACAAAATGGAATCAAGCAAGCAATTATGGACACCGCAATAATAATCAGCACTTATCAACACGAATGCTTAGCACTACTAATCGAGATCCACACCTCGCAGGGATTCACTCAAATCACTCAGTGTATAGGCTAATAAATCTGTGAATCGCTCAGTTCATGCAATAATCTAGTCTAAACCGTATGCTTGCAAGTCAATCGCACGTCTACTACTTAAAGTAGTAAGCATGAATCAGAAGGTATTTTCGGGGTTGAATGGCGTCAAATAGTAATGAGGTGGTAGTGGAATCATATATGAGTGCAGTCGTGTCGGTCTTCATGTCATTGTCTAAAGCGTGCCAGGATCAACCCTTTTGGTTACGCCGTCTTCATATTTCTCTTATTTCTGCCGCGTTCCACTAAGCCTTTCTTCTTCCAAGTCTCAATGAGAGAATGGTGTGGAATTCACGAGACTGGAAGATTATCGAAGGAAAGGTTCTTTTCAATCTTTTCGCAACAGCTCATCCTCTTCTGTCTTCACTTTTCCTCCTTCCAGCACCATTTCTCTCTCTCTCTCTCTCTCTCTCTCTCTCTCTCACTCTTTTCATTTTCTTTTTTTATTTCAAATCACTCTTCGCATTGCGGCGGTACGCTGCTCTTTTTCCTTGTTGAAGAGGAGTTCTCGACTGCTTTCGGCGTTGTCTTGGGGGCGTCCTCCGACTGCGCTTTTCGACTTTGACATTCGACTCTACTTAACTCGGGTTCAGATGATCTCTGGAGCTTATTTAGGTTAGCGGCTTATGACATACGAGGTTAAGAAATAAAAAGGCTTAGGCTCAAAGTGGCTAACTACGGTGATCAGTTGCGATAGGGAACTTTGGCCATGGACTTATTTCCTAATGCCTTCGTCATATTCATAGTAAACACACTATAAGCAATTTCAATGCGTATCAAACAAGCAAGTTCTAGAGAGACGTAAATTATGCACTACTCACACAACCAAGAAAAATGAGCAAAAGCTCGTCAGCTCAAACTCTCACAACGGAACATGGGTTAATGTGTGAATCTCTCAAAGTAACACTATGTCTATTCATGCTGAAAAGATTAAATCACGAATGCATGTCATTATCGCTCACAAGACTCCATAGTATACAATCCAACTTCGAGATGAACGCAAATAATCATGCCAGACTTCTATAGATTAAACAGCCACAACACGTCAAAAAAAAATTTTGCACGTAAATTTTCAACGATAATCCCCAACAAAATCCCCTCCCACACTTAAGATTCACGTTGTCTTCAACGTGTAAAATAAAGAAAAGTAAGGTAAAAGAAAGTTGGAAAGAACGTGACTCCCTGAAGAAAAATGACGAGCTCCTGCCTCGAGTAGTTGATGTAGTTGACATGGTCCGTTCTACTGATTTTGAAATATTTTGAGTCGTAGTGACGTAATTAGTGACATGTTTCCTGAAAGCACTAAAAAGAAAATTAACCGCACGGAGGAAATTATAAATGATAACAGAAAGAGTCATAGTTATCATAGTCATGATAACTAGATAAAACACAAAAGAATACTAGTAGAAAAACATGACAAAACAAAAGACACTAAGATGGTGTGGGGGCGGGGGAGATGGTGGCCTCGGGCGAAGGTGGGCCATCGATTCTTGAGCAAGCCTAACTGACTCTTGTGTATGCTTCATCGCGTTTTCCATGGCTTTAAGGGCCAGTTCATACGTTGTTGCTCTTCGCGGTAGCGTCGGTGCAGTTCCTCGATTCCACGCTCGTACTCTTCCTGTCGGCGCCGTGTCTCCTCATCTCGTCGTAGGGCCTCCTCATTGTAGTGCAGCATTTCCTGGCGTAATGTTTGAAGATCTGCAGCTGACGCGTAACGAGCGACACCTGACGACTCGCCCTCGTGATAGCCGGAGGAATAGGAAGGTCCGCTAGTGTCTTGGTCAACCGGAAATGGCCCCGGGCTGTGGATAGTCATGGCTTGGGGAATGCATCGCCCAGGTCCGTCTGCCCATGATAGACCTCGTTCCCAAACGTAAAACCTTGTTCGTGCGGGATCATGTGGGAGCTTTGATCAGCATCTTCATCTTTAGCATCATTTCCTCGTTTACCAGATTTAGCCCACCCACGATCTCCATCTATGGTGGATTTGCTTGCCACAAGTTGAGTCCCTTGACAACCTTCGTACAAAAGACCAACTGCGAGCTTCCGGTGACTTCGAACATCTGCTTGGGCACCAAAGGCATGGTTCAGGGCCATCCCTAAGTGCACCCGTTGACCGCGCTGCATCCTGGCTAAGTAGAACAGGTCGCGAAGTCCAATTGCGCCGTGCCAGTCACCCCGTGGTGTGAGCGAGGTTCTCAAAAGACGGTGGATGTAGCGCACTCCTGGGCTCCTGAGCGACGAGGTCTTCGACATCTTGACACTGAATTGTGGCTCGCTGGGTCGTGGTAATCTCAACCCAGCCGGCCTGTCGAACCTCTGGGCTTTGAAGGTAGTCTTTGTAGTACAAATCTGGTAAAGGTCAACTGGCACCGGTACTCCAATCGCCTGGCAGATGTCGCCTATGTCCACCGTGTGCTCCGTGTTAAATGCCCGAAATTTGATCTTGTTCACGCCGTATTCTTCATGGGCGAAAGTGGAAAGGAACTCCAGGGTCAGATCCTTGTACGCCGGCTCGTCGATGTGAAAGAATTCGAGCCATCCGCTGAGGGACACGTACCCGGCCACTTGCTGGTCGATGTGATACTTTTTCTAGCGTGTCGTGGTCAATTTTGTCGGTTGGGATGAACTGCATGTCCTTTAGCCGGTTATAGCGGGCCTGCTGCGTCTCATCGTCAAACTGCTGCATAGAGGCTAGCAGTGACGTCGCGCCTTGACGTCGCCGTGGACGATTCGGCGATCGCGAATCCTTATCACGTACTGCAGCGGAGCGGCTTTTACCCATAGTACCTAGAAGTCCAAATGTGAGTTGGTGAGAAAGAGATAATCAACACAGCTCGATTCGACCAACGTAACGACAACTTGATAATTCTAAAACAAGAACATATGAACATTGAAAGCGGCATTTTGTCGAACACATAATAGACAAGCTAAAATAGTAGTACTAATCGCCACAATTGGTCCACCAAGCACGCTCTTCGACTTGAAACGATTAATCAACGCCAAATAACCAATTAAAGCAACCAATTTCGTCAAAATTTTCCAAAATCCCTAAATTTCGACATTAGGGTTCATCAGACCAAAATCAAAATTAACGGACTAATCAATAATTCCATGAAGCCCGAAGCGTTTATAGCATAAATCCATTCATGAGAGAGCAATATAAACACCAAAATTCGGACCCAAATGTGAAATTGCAAATTCGTATAGCATTAAGAAAATGACCTACCTCTTTGATTTAATCACGTTGAAATAGAGGAATTTGTTTTGTGTCGCCAGAATATTTCGTTATCGTGGCCAGATGGATGTTGTTTTTAGGGTTAAGTATAGAAAGAGGAATTTCTGGGTTGTGGGTTCTTTTGTTCGGTGTGAAGGAGATGAAGAAAAGAGTGACGAAATGATTTAAAATGGGTTAAGTCGCACGCTTCACGGCCGTGAATACAAATTCAAGGCCGTGATGGGAACAGAGCGCTCCTTTCGTACAAGTCACGGCCGTGACTGCTGGGTCATGGGCCGTGACTGAGGACAGTGAGTTTAGTCCGTCTACGTCACGGCCGTGACTTCTGAGACACGGGCCGTGACAACCTAAGTACTATTTAATTAATTTTTTTATTATTATGTTATATATATTTTTTTATTATATATGTATATATTTTTTTTATTATTATTATATTTATTTTATTTTTTATTTTATTTTGTTTTATTTTTTATTTTAATTATTATTTTCTATTTATTTATTATTTTATTATTTTTCATTATTTTATTATTATTATTTTTTACTTATTATTTATTTATATTTTTATTACTTTTGTTATTATTTTTATATTAATTAATTATTCTTATATTTTATTTTATTATTTTATTTTTATTTTTATTTATTTTTATTATTTTTGTTATTATTTTAGTATTTTTACTTTTTTATTTATTTATTTTTTTTATGTGGCACGCACGAGTCACAGTCGTGATGTTGTACACCATGGGCCGTGAAACGGACAGTGTTACCAATAAGTGTATGTCATGGCCGTGAGTTAAGAATCAACAAGCCGTGACTCCGGGTAGTGGCTTAGCATATTACTGTCGCGGCCGTGAAACTTTGGCCAAAGGCCGTGACACTTTCAGTAATTATTCTTATTTAATATATATAATAATTTTTTTTTATTTTTTTTAGGTAGCCCGTAAGTGTCATGGCCGTTAATACTTAGCCACAAGCCGTGACGTGCAGCAGTGGGCTATGTCTGCCACTTCACTGCCGTGAACGTTGAAGCAACTGGCCGTGAACCCTGGCTGTGTGTGATGTCTCGCCAAGTCGCGGCCGTGACTCATGAATCATGGGCCGTGACTGCCCCTTTTCTATGTTTTTTATTAATATTATTATTATTAATTAATATATATTTTAACTATGATTAACACGCAATCGACGAGTTTTTCGAGAACGATTTGCGCGAGGAAAAATATGATAATCGACAAAGGAAATATCGCTTTTCACGCGGCGTCAAATCTCCAAGTCAAAATTCGTCTGTATCATTTATTTGATTTGCTGGTTTGATAGTGATGTTTTTGTGCCCTTCATGCCTATAAATAGACATTGGTAGAATAACACAATAGCATCATCTACCATAAATCACATGTCTTGAGCAATCTTATTTTCGCTATTCTGGGTTACCTAGCCACTATGAACTGGGACAGTAGCAAGGCCGTGAGAATGAGAGTGAAGAATATGCGAGGATTCGACATAATTTTGATATGCTGTCACTTTTCCTTGCTTTTCTTTTGGGTTTGTTCGGAGTTTTTACTAGCTTTTGTGTGTTGGGTACCACAAGGTGTACTTGTGAGTAACCGCCCTTATGAAGCAAAACACTATTGTTCTGTCTTTTGTGTTATTTGCAGTTTTAATTGCTTTTGTATTGGACCCTCACACGTTGTAATGGTATGTAACCATCTTTTATGAAGTAAAACTATCGTTTCCTATCTCGTGTCTAGATTCTCTGCGTTTTGACCATCCTAAATACTCGCCATAAATTTATTATTAATTAAATTTTTACTGTTATTATTATTATTAAATATATATATTTTTTAATTTATATATAATTTATTTTATAATTATTATTATTTTATATACATATATATATAGATATTTTTTATTGTCTAATATATTGTAATGCCTACAACATAAACGACAATACCTGGGTTGCCTCCCAAGAAGCACTTATTTTAACGTCTTAGCCGGACGTCTCTTTGACTTAGGTTGGCTGGTTGACTTAGGTTGCCTCCTTGTCGCTCAAGTCTTCCTCGCCTCCATGATAATGCTTCAACGATGTCCGTTCACCTTGAAAGTACCCTGCCCCATACCTGAAATTTCAACAGTACCGTATGAGAAAACACGAGTGACAGTGAAAAGTCCCGACCAACGTGATCTAAGCTTGTCGCGAAAAAGCCTAAGTTGAGAATTAAAGAGGAGGATTTGATCCCCTTCCTGAAATTCTCGTATGTGCCTAATTTTGCTGTCATGGTAGGCCTTCGAGCGCTCCTTATACATCCTAGCGTTATCATAAGCTGACAAACGCCACTCGTCTAGCTCATTAATTTGGAGTCGCCGCTTTCCGCCGACTTCCCCCAAATCCATGTCCAATGACCTGATTGCCCAATAGGCTTTATGCTCAATTTCTACGGGGAGGTGGCACACCTTCCCGTAGACCAATCTATATGGTGTAGTGCCTATTGGTGTCTTATAAGCAGTCCTATATGCCACAGTGCATCATTAAGCTTATTCGCCCACTCCTTACGGTTCCCGTCTATACTTATCTCTAGGATACGTTTTAACTCGCAATTCACTACTTCTACCTGACCGCTAGCCTGAAGATGACGGGGTGGAAAAGCTGTGTCTAACACCATCACGCTCTAATGTACGTGCAAATTGGGTGTTGCAGAAATGTGTACCCGTGTCGCTAATTATGCATCTAGGTGCCTCAGATCGTGAAAATAATGTTCGCAAAAATCTAACGACAACTCTCGCATCATTCGTGGGCAAAGCTTGCGCCTCAGCCCACTTGGACACATAGTCTACAGCAACCAAAATTACTTATTATTATATGAGCTAGGAAACGGACCCATGAAATCTATACCCCAAACATAAAAAATCTCACAAACTAAAATAAAGTTTTGAGGCATTTCATCGCATCTAGAGATATTACCTGCGCGCTGACATTGATCACAAATATCAACGTACCGTTGGGCGTCTCTGAAATTGTAGGCCAATAGAAACCGCTTTCCAGTACCTTCTGAGCGGTTCGGTTGGCTGCATAATGCCCTCCAGTTGGTCCGCTATGGCAATGACTGAGAATCCTTGTCGTTCAGGGGAAGCGACACATCGCCGTATCACTGGTCTGCACATCGCCTGAAAAGATACGTATCTTCCCAAAGTAGTAGTTCAAGTCAGAATATAATTTCTTCTTTCGCTGACTTGTATACCCTTTTTTGGAAGGACCCTCGCGACAAGATAATTAGCATAATCTGCAAACCAAGGAATATCGTCACTTACCACTTGTATTGCGTACAAGTGCTCGTCTGGAAACGTATCCTGAATCTCCTCTCCGTCCTTGTTAAATTTCGGACTCCTCTAGTCGAGAGAGGTGATCTGCCGCCAGATTCTCTGCGCGTTTCTTGTCATGTATCTCTATATCAAACACTTGAAGGAGTAGGATCCATCTGATTAGCCGGGGCTTGGCGTCCGGCTTTGCTAGTAATACTTAAGGGCATAGTGGTCAGTGAAAACAATAACTTTTGATAAAATAAGGTATGACCTGAATTTATCGAAGGCGAACACGACATCTAAAAGCTCCTTTTCCGTGGTCGTGTAGTTGGCTTGGGCTGCGTCTAACATCTTACCGGCGTAGTAAATCGGCCTAAAATGGTTGCCTTTGCGCTGCCCTAGCATAGCTCCCACTGCGTAATCACTCGCATCGCACATTAGTTCAAATGGATACCCCCAGTCGGGGGCGACCATAATAGGCGTTGCGATAAGTCGCTCCTTAAGTAAATTAAATGCATGTAAGCATTCGTCATTAAACTCAAACAGGGCGTCTTTTTCAAGTAATCTAGACATGGGCCGTGCAATCTTAGAGAAGTCCTTAATGAACCTACGGTAAAACGCAACATGTCCTAGAAACTTCTAATTGACCTTACGAGGGAACGGGTAGTTTTTATCGTCTCTAATGTAGCTCGGTCCACTTCGATTCCTTTAGAGGAAAATCTTGTGTCCCAAAACTATACCCTCTCGAACCATAAAGTGGCACTTTTCCCAATTAAGTGCCAAGTTCGTATCCTCACAGCGTGCGAGTACGAGCTTCAGATTAGCAAGACAAACATCGAATGACGACCCAAATACAGAAAAATCATCCATAAACACCCCATTACCTCGCCTACCAACTCGTCGATTATAGCCATCATACATCGTTGAAATGTGACTGGGGCATTGCAAAGACCAAATGGCACCTCCGGTATGCAAACGTACCGAAGGGGCAAGTGAATGTAGTCTTCTCCTAGAATTCAGGCGCTATAGGGATCTGCAGGTATCCTGATAAACCATCAAGAAAATAATAAAATGAGTGACCGGATAATTTTTCTAACATTTGGTCGATGAATGGTAAGGGAAAATGGTCCTTTCTCGTGGCGTCGTTCAATTTTCTGTAGTCGATGCACACGCGCCACCCAGTTACTGTCCTTTTTGGAATCAACTCGTTCTTGTCGTTAGTGACGACCGTCATTCCTCCCTTATTTGGGACCACTTGGACTGGGCTTACCCAAGCACTATCTGAAATGGGCTAAATCATCCTTGCGTCTAGCAACTTAATCACCTCTTTCTTCACGACATCCTTCATATTGGGGTTAAGTCGCCTTTGACATTGAGCGACTGGCTTGAACTCGTCCTCCATCAGAATCTTGTGCGTACAGTAGCTCGGACTGATTCCCCTGATGTCGGATATCTTCCACGCTATTGCTTTCTTATGTGCTTTCAGTACTTCCAAGAGCTGATTTTTCTTCCCGTCGTCGAGACTCGAAGAAATAATAACCGGTAGCCCTTCGTTGCTTCCGAGAAACGCATACTCGAGGTGGTCGGGGTAGCGGCTTCAATTCTAGGACCGGTGGCTCCTCGACCGAGCTCTTTTCTTTATCTTCTTCGCTGCTTTCGTCGATGGTCATAATGGGCTCATCGTCCTCCTCTTCGCACTCGTCGATTGCCATAATTGTTCCTTCCTCGCCATACACATGTGACAGAACTTGCACAGAAAAGAGAAAATCATGCTCAAAAGCGTCTAAGTAGTAACACTTATCATCATGCCCATTACTCTTCTTCATCGATCAGCCATATTGAACGTAACTTTCTCGCCATCGTCAGAGTCAACGTCCGTTCCTAACATCTATCATAGTTTCCCCTGTAGCTAAGAATGGTCTATCTAGGATCAATGGGACATTATCATCCTCTTCAATATGTAAGATAACAAAATCGACAGGATCACGAATTTACCTACCTTAACTAGGACATCCTCTATAACACCTCGAGGTATTTTACGATCTATCAGCTAATGAAGGTTCATCCTAGTGGGTCGTGTTTCACCTAATCCTAAGCGCTTAAACATGGAGTACAGCATTAAATTTATACTAGCTCCTAAATCGGCTAAAGCACGATCAACTACTAAATCGCCTATAAGACAGGGAATAGTAAAACTCCCTGGGTCTTTGAGCTTCTTTGGCATCTTGTTCTGGAGTATCGCCGAGCATTCTCCTCGTAGGCATACTGTAGACACGTGCTCGAGCTTCCGTCGATTCGTCAACGAGTCCTTCAGGAACTTAGCAAAACTAGGCATCTGCGTGATAGCTTCAACAAACGGTAAGTTAATATGTAATTCTTTACACATGCCATAAATTTACCGAGCTGCGCCTCATCTTTGTCTTTCTTCAACCGAGCTGGTAGGGGTTCTTCGGCTGGTACAGCTTCACCGGTGGTCGCACAATCTCCTTTGCCTTTTCTTTTTGAGGCTCGACCTTTTCCTTTTCAGCTTCGGCGTTCTCCTTCTCAGCTTCGGCCTTCTCAACATCGTCGCCTTTGCTTACCTCCACTTCTGGCTTGTCGTTTACCCGACCTCAGCTTTATCATTTGATTTCTTTTTGGGGGTACCTCTTGCAACTCTCGCCCGTTCCTCAAGGTAACCGCTTTGCAGTACTCCTTAGGGTTTGGTCCAGTATAACTTGGGAGTGATCCCTGATTTCGCCCCGCCAACTACTTCGCCATCTGGCCCACTTGTTGCTCTAACTTCTTGATAGAAGCGTCAATGTTCTGGGCTCGCACGCTGTTGGCCTCCATATACTCCTCCATCTTTGTCATTCGAATCTCGCGGGCTTGGGTGGTGTTGCTGAAATTGTGAGGAGCGTCTTCATCATATCCTTCATCTCCCTCATATCATCGGATCCGACCCCGCAGACGCGTTCTGATACTGACGTGATGTTCCTTCTTGGAAACCAGATGGTCTAGGTTGGAATCCCGGTGGCCCTTGCCATGGTTCCCATATGCCAGATTTGGATGCGCTCGAGGTTGAAAACTCTGCTGGCCTTGGTAATTCCCCATATAGTCCACATGCTCTAATGACTGCCCTAATTGGCACTCTGAGGTCTCATGAGGTGCGCCACAAATCTCGCACTGTGGTGTGTACGGCTTCTGAGGTGATTTGGTGGTCATCACGGCCTGCACGGGCTGTTTTGTCCGGCCATTGGAAGTAGTGTGTTGATCACCGTCTGGAGCTGGGAATGGTGGTTGCAATCTGTTGTTGCAGCGCCTCGAACTTGGCATTTGTAGCGGTCTCCTCGCTCACCCCAAACACTCCTGGAGTCTTTATCCTCGTATTGCCTCTCATGAAGATGTTCCTTGAGTACTCTTCGATTAGATTCCAAGCGTCTGAGGCATTGAGCTTCACGAGCCCTCCTCCCGCGGCTTCGTCTAGCATATGAACGGTTTGATCATTGAGGCCCTCGTGAAATTGATTGATCATGGCGGCCTTCGACATCCCGTGTTGTGGGATTTCTTCAACAATGACTTGTACCTCTCCAACACCTCGTAAAGATTCTCTGAATCCTTCTGGTGAAAAGGGAGATCTTCGTCTTCAACCTTAACACCTTTGACAATGGGAAGTAATGGCCGTTGAATGCTGCTCGCAGCTCTTCCCACGTAGTGATTGATCTGGGTGGTAGCATCTCCAACCAGTCATTCGCCCTGTACTTGAGTGAAAATAGAAACAACCAGCTTGATCGCGTCGCTCGGGACCCCAATAATCTTGATGGTGTCCGTTACTGTCAGAAAGGCTTCAGGTGGGAGTACGGATCATCATCAGGGTTCCCCTCAAAACTGGCCGTCTGAAAGATCATCTAAAGCCAAGCGTGCTTCAGCTCGAAATTGTTGTTTTCGATCGGTGGAATAACGATCGCCGATTCGGTACCACCTAGTGTGGCGCTCTGAGTAGATCTTGTAGAGATTGCTCTTCTTCTTGGTCATGGTGGACGGGTACTCTGCGGTCTGCTATCTCGACTTCTGTCTCTCGACTGTCTACGGACGTCGCTGTTCGAGAATTTTCTGCCGACTCCTGAGAGTTGTCCTCTGAGTAGCTAACTAGCACTTCCTGATAGTTACTAGCCGTGCCTCGGAATTGTATCTGAGTTGCCTTCGTCGCTCGAAATCTGGATCTCCTTCAATAATGGACCAGATGGGTGGCTTCGGGTCATCCACTGTCAAACAGTACCTTCAATGAACGGAGCAAATAGCGAAGGAATGACGGACAAATCGAAGGAATAAAGCAAATAATAATTACTTGGGAACGCCATGAGTGAACAAAGAATGAATAACTACTTAATCCACTTGAACACTTAAAACGCAAATAATTGAAATGAAAATTTAACAAATAACAGTGGCTAAATTACCCGAATTACGGCGTTCCTAATATCAATTTAGATCCCCGACAACGGCGCCAAAAACTTGATCGACACGTGTTGTACTGATATTAAGTGCAGGCATGACAAGTGATAATTAAAACGAATACGTGTTTACTATCACCGTGCGATAGGCAGTGTACCTATCGTTTGTAGTGTAGTAAAGTGAATATTCGAGTATCGAACACGATGAATAAATTTGATTACTAGTATTAACCTATCGACTTGATATTTAGCCTAAATAAAACGACGATTTGTGTATGCTACGAACTAGTTTAACAGAGCAACCTGATGTAATAGAAGACTAAAGAAGCACAACTAGAAATAATACGAGTGACTTAAGTTGACAATATGTGTTCGGGATCGGATCCCGCTGGGTGTTGTCGGCTAAGGCTATGGAATATCGCTCCTACGTGATTATCGACTAAATCGCAGTAATTCCCTACCTACTAACGGATTTGCTGTCGCCCTAAACGTTCTTGGGAATCTAAGTTTAGCAATTACTGGACGGCGAGGATCGAGTATTTGCTGTTGCCATATACTCGAATCCTAATGTCTACGAATGGCCTAATCGTTATTTAGCTGTCGCCCTAAACGATGTACCACGCATTCACATCAACACATCGACACATTGAGGCAAAGAAGCAATATCATAGAACAATAAATAGTCGAATACACGTGTTCACGATTATTATACGCCTTAACTACGACATACCCAACGTTCATCTACTCCCAACACATAAGAGGATTAGCTACACATATTAGACAAAACAACAACGAGATTCAAAGAAACGAGGGTAGAGAACTCATTAAATCTTCCCTAAAAGTGAGTATGGTGTTTCTGAGGCGGATCTCTCGTTCCTCGATCAAATGAGCATGGCTGCGTTGTTGGATCGTCTCTTACGTGTCTCCAAATGAAAGAGCATCTTCTAGGGTTCTTCTTCCTCCTTTCTTTTGTATATTTTTCAGCTCTATGGGGTTAGGCTTGAGTTCTGAGAAGAACTCCCCTTTTATGCTTCGAATTTCGGCCTTAACCCTGAAAATTGGCACGTTTACGGCCTCTTAACGGGCCTTCACGGCCATGTAATTATGCTAATTTTCCGCTTTCCTAAAACCCCTCACAGCCTCTTACAACAGGACTCACGGCCGTGATGGCGGCTTAAACCCTAATTCTTGACTTTCTGCAACGAGTCACGGCCTCTGCATATAGGTTCACGGCCGTGACAGTGAACAACAATGCGATTGTTTAGTCTCTTCCGCGAGTCACGGCCGTGACACATAAGCTCTTTCCTCCTTATACTCTCTGTCCACGTTCACGGGCTTCGTGCATGAGGATTCACCGCCGTGACACTTATGGTTTATGTCTCTTAAGCTCACTGCCCACGTTCACGGCCTCCTCCGAGGTGATTCACGGCCGTGAAAGTTGCCTGGCAGCTTCATACTTAGTCCTTTTCGCGTCGTTTTCCGCTCGTTTTCGTTCCTTTTTCGCTCAAAAACCATTCGAAGGTCCTACAATATTTAAATAGGTGTAAATAGAGCAAATAAATGCATGGAATGACCAATAATTTCCTATTATAACCCAAATGAATAAACAATAACGTATTAAAATACGTTTATCATGTTTCTCTCTCTAGAAATTGGATTGGCATTCATTCGGATCAATTGACTAATTTTCTCTTAAGCTCAATGTGTACAAATGTATTTATACCAAACATACTTGGTATAATAACAAACTAGTCCTAAACTAGGACAAATACAAAGCACAACTAAACGTATATTCTACACAATACAAGGAATTCATAGAAACATAAAACTTTATGAGCAAGACCGCTTCCGTGCTTTTGAGTGTGTGTACATGGACAATATAGAACCTATACCGAAGCTCTGATACCAACCTGTTGCGCCCCGCCTTCTACTATTTATTTTATTCCTAAGTCGCGTGACTATCTAGGTTATATTAGTTAGACTATACGAAAGTACACATAAAATTTTTGCTTTTATATAAAGGAATCATTCTGTACATCAAAAATTACATAGGATGGGTACATAACGCAGCGAAAAGAAATGTAATACCTGCAAAATTTAAAGCAGAATTATGATAGAAAATTTCAAGTTATTAGCGAAGAAATATTAGGAATAAAATTCCTAAGAAATATTTATGAACAAAATCCGGATAAAACGAAAATAATATTAGGTCTGAGGATTAAATATAGTATTATGGGCCGAGAAGATTTGAAAAGCGCAAAAAGAAATAGGGACTAAAAATATGAAGAGAGGCCAACTAAATTAAAATGGTCCAAATTAATTTTAAGGCCAAAGCTTTAGGGAGGCCGAAAATTAGAAGTAGCCAAAGGAAACAAATAGGAACCCAACTAATGAAGTGGCCGAAGGTTGGTAAGATGGCCCAAAGAAATTAGGAATCCCTCCACATAAGGAAAGCCAACGTAAATCAAACATCACTTCAAGATCAATACTAATCATTTGATACAAGTGGATGAGAGGAAATTATCACCTACTCGTCACCCTTTTCCCCCACACTTCCCAATACTTGGTATATATCCAATTATTCTTTCATAAAAGCATTAAAGGAGAGACACAAACAAAATAAGAAATAAATGGAATTACTTAACTAAGGAGGAAAAACACGTTGATACCTCATCACTCCTTTGCAACCTATATGAAAACAATCGTTTGTAACCACAGGTACAAAACGAAGTAGAAAACAAGGGAGAAAAAAAAAGGAAGAAAGAAAGAAGAGTTGAACGAGGAGGGAAAGAAGAAACGAAGAAGGATAAACAAAGGACAAGATTTTCGGCTAGTTTGACTTCACAACAATTATCTAGCTTAGCTAGGACGAGACGTAGGTGAAATCAACCTACGAAACGTAAACAGTTGTGTGAGTTATTATGTGATATGTGCTTATGTGGTTTATATGTGTTAAATATTTTTACAGGTTATATATCTATTATTTGCACTGCATAGCATGTGCACGACACTTCAGCGTTGTTGGCACAGTGGCATCTTAAGGTGTCGGCACGAGGACCGTGTGGGTAGACGTGACCGATTTTGGTCGTAGACTCGGAGTCGAGTTGAAGTTGGTACTAGTGCACCTGACGGTTTGGTGCGGTCGAGTCGGGTGGTTTGTGCGTCCCGGCTTTATGTGACCGGTTGGTGCCGGTATGATCAGTGGTTGGTGCTGCCGATGGCGGTTGGTACCGCCGAGATGAGTGGTTGGTGCCGCTCGAATTTGCGGTTGCTTGCCGTAGGTTCAGTTATGAGGTGCATAGTCCGAACTAGGGAGCCAATATTAAGATATGTAGAGATGGGAAATGAGCGTTAGGATGTTATTTTGGGTGAGTGCCACTCCAGCGAGACCTGAGTTGGCCGCCCGAGCGTTGGGCGAGAGCTAACTCTAACGTGGCTGAGCTGGCCGCCCGAGCTTAGGTGAGTACCACTCTAACGAGACCTGAGTTGGCTGTCCGAGTGTATGTGTTGTCGAGTCACGAGTAGTGAGATGTGATAGGTCGTGATGCTGGCCGAGCATGCATAGCCTGAGGTGTTTGGGAATGGAGTTGAGCGCACGTTTCATACATGCATGTTTCACCTACTGGGCAAGGAGCTCAGTTTACGTGTGTAGGTACCGAGCCCGGCGTTGATACGCGTCGCAGCTGAGGCGGGCTGACGGCGGTGCTCCCACGGACTTTTGAGGCCGAGGTTGTACATGGATGAGACCTGTGGAGTGACTTAGGGTTTTGAGAGTCTTGACATTTTGGGGCTACAGCACATGTAGAGTTATGACGATGTAGACGGTAGACAATGTTTATTGTAATATATTTTATTTTTATTACACGGGTCTTCCGCGTCTTAAGTTGCGAAAATCCGCAACTAATTAATATTAGAAAGTGAGGTCGCTACAGGTGGTATCAGAGCATAGGTTATAGGTTATGTAGACTGTCCATGTATGGCCGCTCAAAAGCCTGGAGGATCAGTCTTGCCTGTAAGTTTCAAGTTTGACGTAATTATGTAATTTTGATAATGTGCCTATCTGCGTGACTATTGTAGACAATAAAAATAAGTATGTTAGCTACAATGCGCAGTGGAAGCGTGGTCGGAATAGGAATAAGAATGTCTAGTTAGCTGATTTTAGAAATTTGGTCAACATTTTAATGTCACTAAAATAGGAGAAATCATTACCCCGAGTTTCACCGGTCGGCGATTTTCGGGGGCGAAATTCTTTTAGGGGGAGAATGTAATACCCGGAAAATTTAAAGCAGGGTTATGATAGGAAATTTCAAGTTAATTTGCGAAGATATTAGGAATAGAATTCCTAAGAAATATTTACGAACAAAAATTCGCATAAAACCGAAAATAATAATTAGGTCCGGGGATTAATATAGTATTATGGGCCGAGAAGATTTGAAAAGCCCAAGAAAGAAATAGGGAAAATATGAAGAGAGGCCAAATAAATAAATGGTCCAAATTAATTATTAAGCCCAAAGGTTTAGGAAGCCGTAAATTAAGAATAGCCCCAAAGAAACAAATAGGAACCCAACTAATGAAGTGGCCGAAGGTTGGTAAGATGGTCTAAAGAAATGAGAATCCTTCCACATATGGAAAGCCACGTAAACCAACATCACTTCATGATCAATACTAATCATTTGATACAAGTGGGTGAGAGGAAATTATCACCTACTCGTCACCCTCTT